>VXBT01015350.1:234623-248063 GCA_013400235.1 Oriolus oriolus | reverse complement strand
CTCCCGGGGGTGTGGGGGGGGGGGCGACGGCTTCGGGAGGGACCCGGGCGGCGCGTCCTGGTGGCGGCGTCCCCATAGTTTATATCTGGGGTTTATGGTTAATTTTTGGGATAGTGCTTGTGGCCGTTAGGGCTACCTAGTGTTAGTTTTGTATTAAGGTTTTTGGTTAAGCTTAGTGTCTAGGGTGAGGTTTACATTCGGGGTTATTGTTTGATTATGGTTAGGGTTAGAGTTTGTGCTAGGGTTAGCCTAATGTTTAGGGTTAGGATTTGTTTTAGGGATAGGGTTAGGGTTGTGTTTAGGATTAAGTGTTAGGGTTGGTGTTCGTTTTAACCCCAATATCATGGAGTGCCCTGCCCAGAGTGGAAGAAGGCACAGTAGGAGGTTACACACAGGAGTCTCCTGTTGGCCTGTGTTTCATCTCACATTACACCCAGAACACTTCAGAACAGTCTCTGTCTCCTACATCAGGCCAGGCACTCGTCCGTGCAACATCCAACAGCCAGAGACACCTCTAACCTCTTTACTCTCTCTTCTTTCTCAGACTTCAAGAGGTTTAAGATTCTTCCTAAACCTTCCCACGAGATCCTGTTTTTTCTCACAGGCGTAGGTGTTGCTGAGCAGGATTGTTCAGCAGACACATTTTGAACAGGATCCATCCAGGAGAGGTTATTTCCTGAATGGAAACGAAACTCCTTTATATAGGCTGGAGTGAGGAGTCCGTGGCCAAACTGTTCCCTTCAGACCTTATTTTCTTTGGACCTTAAGCATACCCCACATGAGATATCTGGCACAGAGTTTGCAGGATACAGTTTGCTTTGGCACTGGCCAGATTTTGGAGCTCACAGTGTTTAAAAAGGATTTTATGAATTGAAGATCTCAGTCTCTTCTGTAATGCTTCAAATTAAGGTTTCCACATATGCCTTTAATAGAGATTCACTAAGACACTTATTGAATGTTAAATCAACATCACTCAGTGAAACAGAACACCCTCACTGAGGATTAACAACCATACAGTTCAGTCCAGGGTACTGCAGCAGTTAAACCTCAAATACAACTTCAGTGTCGCTATCAGTCTTTTAATTAAGATAATAATTGCCCTACTAATGCTAATTAAAAGACTAATGCCTTCACACTCCTGTGGCACCGCTCACCCTAAGGTGCACAGAGCACCAATTCCCTCCCCATCTGCAGAGGGGCCCAGGTCAGTTCACAGGACAGCCAGAGCTGCTGTCCACTGCTCCAGATAAGCTCCCAGACAGGTGTGAGAGCAGTGGGATGTGGATCTCAGGAGAGTGAGGGGGGTGTGTGCAAAAAAATGGATGTGCTCCTGAGAAATGCTGGGCAGGTTAGTGAATCCAAAGGGGTTTTCCCAGGTGAGCAGGGCAGGGCAGCAAGTCCTGGCCACTTCCCAGCTACAGAGCCAACAAAGCGGGAAGGGATTGCTGCCCTAACCACAACACCTCCTTACGCGCACGTGTCATGCCAAGAACACCTCTGCAGGATGCTGCTGGGAGGGCTGGGGAAGCCCAGCTCTCTGCTGGGAGGCATCCCAGCCATCCAGGAGCCAGAAGGGAACGGAGGAGCCTGGATCACTGCCTGTGCGACCTCACAAGCCGATCTGTTTCCCCAGGAGCACCTCAGGCACCGCAGACTCCAGACACAGCTGTCCAGCCCCAAGAGTCCAGGCCCTCGTGCAGCAGTCAGGACCAGATTCCAGTGCCTGGCTGTTCAGGCTGACCTTCCAACAGGAGATGGACCAGATGTTGCTGAGGGGGCTCAGCAGCCCGAGCCAGAGCTGTGTTGTAACACTTGGCTGTCTATGCACAGAGATTCCCCTGCCCCTCAGTCCTGGAGTTTTGGTAATGATTATTGCTATACAAGTTGAACAGAAAGAAAGCAACAGTGGATTCCTTGCACCCTCATAATTTTAATTGGATTTATCTTCCTTAAATGGTAAATATAACTGACCTCATTTCAAAAGAGACCAGGAGGAGCAAGTTATCCCTCCCCATGGGATGGTCACCTTCCCTGTAGCTCAGGCATTCAGCCTAACATGGCTCCCAGTTGTCAGTCTATAAAATAACCCATCACCAAGCCCTATAGCACATTCAGATATTGATCCACTGTTCAAGCATCTCTGAAATGCACTCTGTGAAAAGGGACACGACCTTCTGTTTCCTTTGAGACTCTTCACCTTCCTCCCCCAAGAATTCCCACAGCACTGCTGCAATCCCTGCCACCCCCTTGCTGCATGGGGCTCTAGCAGGACTTGCATGAGCCCTTTTTCAGAGCTCAGTTACCTCCCCAAAGCAATGCCAACCAAAGGCAGCACAAAAAATCCCCAAAGAGACTCTTTGCTAACCTGCTCCCCTCTCACCCAAGCTTCCTCATCTGGCAAAGAAGGAAAAAATGCATTAAAAGATGGGGGAAGAAAGTCATTCAGTCCAAAAGGTTTATGCAGACTGACCTCTGTGGTTCAGGTCACTTTCTAACTTGCCACACTAGTCTGATATTAAAAAACAAGGCTGAGAGAAAAGGTGGAGCTGGGCTGATCCCTGGGAGTTTTTCCATGGGAGGCCCTGTCTGTACTGAGCCCCTGTGGGAGCCAGTGCACACCCTGATGAGGGAATGAGAGAGGCCACTAAAGGGACAGACCCTGAGAGCTCTCCCGAGGTCATGGAGAGAGAAGAAGCCTCTCCCAGGATGCTCTGTCCGACCATGCAGATGTGCCCCAGTTCTGTTCCCCCTGTTGGACCCTGGGTGTCCCTGCCCCTGTCCTGACTCCGGCCCAGAGAGCTCCTCCCTCCCCGTTCTCCCCCTGGCCCTGTCCCTGTGTCCCTGCCTCAGTTTCCCTGTTGGTTCCCTTACCCCAGCCCTGCCCATGCACCGCCCCTGTGCCCCCAGACCATCGGTCCCTGATGTTCTCCCTGCCCCCGTATAAAACCCTGGGCTTCCCCTTGTTCTTCGTCTTTCGCCTCTGGAGCCTTCACGGGTAGTTTGAGCAAAGCTACTCTGTGGAACCCTGTGTGGGGACCCTTCCCGTGTCTTTGCCATGGGTTTGTCACAGAAGCCAGCCCGGGCATGAGTGACCCCGGCTTGCGGCTTACGACAGCCCCTGAGCCCCTGGATGGCCTGGTGAAGCGAGAACCCACCCAGACACCCCACAGCACCTGCAAACACAGGGCTGCCCACCCAAGACAAGCCCACAGATGGCTTCGTTTCAATCACTTCTTTCCTGTTCTGAAGGATCCGTGAGGAGACAGGAGCACCAAAGGCTCCCAAGATCCCCCAGCACACAAACGTCATCCCAGCGTGGCAGAGCAGCACATTGGAAATTCAAGGTGCTTGGAGCACAGTGTGAGCTCAACAGCAGGGAAATGCTGAATCCTGCTCCAAGCCCAAGGCTCCAGAGAAGACATTTGGCAAGACCAGGAAAGGGAGGCAGGTAACCATGACAACCACTCATTTCTTGGTATCAGACAACAAAAATGACTCCTGAAGACACAGGCCCCACGCCACCACCGCTGTTCCCACCTGTCTGGGGAGGACAGAGCTGCACTGGGAATGTAACACAGGCTCCCCCCTAAGCCAGAGACCCCTGATAGCACTGCTCTGCTCAGCACAGACAGGGGAAACCTGCCCAGTTTCATACTCCTAGGTCACAATCTTCCCCGTTTCCCCACTGACACAGATGCCAGGCAGTCACCTCCGAGCATTTTGTTTCCAAAAGCCGGAGAAAAACAAATGGAAAAGCCGTGTGAAAATTAACACGGGTGCTAAGAAGCAGCCAAAGCTTCAGGAAATCCACCATTTCATGGCAGAGCTTCATCTTTCCAGAACAGCAGGAACAATCCTAAAATGTGCGACTGAACTATCATTGTTATTCACCGTACACCTCAGGTGGGGAGCTTTCATCTCCACTGGGCACCCACATCACTGATTTTATGAGCTGTGCACACACATAAAGTTAGGAATAAAATTTAAATGGTTCAGACCTCGGCATGAACACGTTAATGCTTCCGGCAAAAGGCGCTGAACTGAGCAGCCCCCTCACGCTCCCAGCCCACCTCCCTGGCACCTGGAACAGAATCACACAATATTCTGAGTTGGAAGGGCCCCACACTCGAGTTCTCACTCCCACCTTCCACTGCCTTCGTGCTGCATCTTCCCTTCGAGCACCTTCTGGTCGTGTTGTCCTCTCAGGGTGCTCATCTCAAAGACACAAAACAGGGCTGCTCCCCTGAAAGCTTCAGTTCTTCAAGACACACATTCGTGGTTGTTTTCTGCCCCTGCTTTAGGTGAGAAAAAGGCTTCTGGATCCCTGGCCACCCAAGCACAGGATCTAGCAGCCAGCTGTGCTGAAAATGGAAACTAAGGAGTAGGGTGAGACCCTGCATTACTTTTGCAAGTTTCTTAGAGCTTGCTCTCAACTCAGGTTTTTTTTTCTGGATGACCTTTGCTGTCTCAAAGTGAGTTTTTTTAAAAAAAGCTGAAACCACATACCCTTGCCTGCTCTCCCAGCAGCATTCCCAAGGTCCCCACTCCCCAGAGAGTGATCAGACAGAAATACAGAAATGCTGCCCAGTTTTACCCCCCACCTCAATTCACACAGCTCCTGTGCTTGAGCATTTTGTTGTACCACTGATGTCCCACCTTGCTTTTCCAGCATCCTGGATCCTCACAGCTGCCCAGCTTAGACTCCTGAATCTGAGGAGGAGGATTTTCAGTCAGGCTCTCCAACATCCATCTCCTGCAAAACCAAATCCCCCAGTATAAGATCCTTGTCTTTTCCTCCCCATTCCCCAGTGTAAGATCCTTGCCTTTCCCTTCAAGCTTTCACCTTCCCAGGAGGGGCTGGAGAAGCTCCTGGAGCAGAAGGCAAGGTTAGCCAGCTCTCCTCCCTCAGGAGCAGCATTAAAGCTCAGCCAGGTACTTGTGTTTAGCTCAGCTGGAAGATTTGGGTCGAGCTAGCCCCAGCCCAAGCCTGACCTTAAGCAAACCCACCCAAGAGAGCTGCTCCGTGCCAGATCGAACCACCCCATGGAGCTGCTCCCAATCAGGGAGCCAAACTGAGAGTCACAAAACCAGCCCATGAACCTGTATTTTCCCAGATAAGGATTTTTTTTTTGGGAGGGGGGCTAAGGCTTCATTATCCTTGAGCACCTGCTTTTCTGGCTGGAGTTTAGTGCAAGGCACTCAGTGCAGTCCCAAAGAGGAACTCTGTGCTGTAAAGGGAACCAGGAGTGTTTCAGATGTCAGTGTCTCCAGCTGCTGTGTTGATTTTGAGGGAACAAATGTGCCCAGTGAAGCAGAGAGGTTGACATAACTCTGTCACTGCTCAGTGCTACACAAAGCACTGAGGTTCAAGGAGTGAGCACACAGAAACCCTATTTGGAAATGCGCTGAATTAAGCACACAAAAGAAGAAGAATGGAAACAAAATGCACAGAATTTCAAAGCTGACATCAAATGAGCCTTGCAGAATGAGCTTTTAATTAAGCAATGTTAGAGGGCCCTTTTCCAGGAGAGGGGAAAAAAAAAAAAAGGGCTTAAAGCTGTTATTTTCTTTAATAGATTTTGTAAAGTGGTTCTTCTCAGGAGATGGAAGTTGCTGAGGGATGAGTTTTGCTTTGGGGAACACAGGTACCACCCTGCTTTTGGCAAGAGCAGCTAGAAAGAGAGGAAAGAGATGCTTCTGGCCTGGGACATGATCTGGATGATCCAGTTCAACCCCTTTCTTTCACACTAAGTGTGAAACACTCAGAAGCAGTGGCTGGGGAGAGCTCAGGGCAGTATTTTGGACAGGAGAGTCAAAGGCAACCGGTTTGCTTTAACCACAGCACTGGGGTCTCGTGGGGGCTTCTGTCTGGAGAGCAGATGCAGATGTGTGGATTGGGAAATGAAGAGGAAGGAGATAAGGCAGGGACAGGAAAGGGGAAAGGCAATTTTGGTCTACAACTGTATTGTATTTCCAGCCAAGACCTCGGAATACGATGCAGTACTCGGTTGTAAGTTTCTCTTCCGTGACTTCCAAAATGTTTCTTACCCAGGTGCTCTGCAACAGGGAGGGAGGTGCTCTGAGAACACAGGATCTTAATATTGCCAGGGAGCTCTTCAGCTGTTAAAAAATGCAGAAAATAAAATTTTAATGAATCCCACACACACACACACACAAAAAAAAAAAAAAAAGAAATAAAAAAGAAGAAAAAAATCCAAAGGAAAAAACCCCAAGACAATCAGGAAAAAACACTGCTGGACTAAATAATGAAATGAATTCCCCTAATTACCACAAGATGCTCCCCAAGTCTGACAGTATCTCTTGGAGCAGATGTGTTCAGATAATATTTCCTCATCCTCCAGCCTGCATGGGCAGATTCCAGCACCAGGCACTAATGTTAAAAATTGCCTAATGAGCATCGACATTTAAGAGCCTGCCTTGGCTTTTGGTGTCTGCGTTTTTCCCATCTTCCAGGCCAAGTTACGAACATTTTGCTGGTATTATTCACATCAGAAAGTGCTTGATTTAAATAAAACCCAAACCACTAAAATCTGGATTCAGGAAAGCAGTTGCTAGAAAGGAAGGACTGGAGCCCTTGAAGTTTTTCTGTAGACAGAGTAAGTGCAAAGGGGCAGGTCTGAGCTTTTTCCAGCAGTGACAGCAAACGCTGCCTCCCTTGCTCAGAAGCCCCTGCAGATGTTATTTGGGGATGAAGGATTATACACACTCACACACAGATCCCGAGCAGGTTTTTCTCATGAGCTTCCCTTGTGACCCGCTGGACTCAGCCTGCTGCAGAGCGATGGAGGTTCTTGGAGCGATGGCTTCGCTGAACAACAGGCAAGTTGGCAGCTGCAAAAATGCAGAAGATAAAATTATGCCAATTTTTTCTCCACAGTCCTTCCCTCGCTGCTTGGGAATGGACTGTCCAAAGAGCTCAGAGATTTGGAAGCAGACCCAAGGACAAATGTTCTGAATTCTGCCATCTGTTGCCTCCCCTCTATCACTGGTGTTCCATAGCTGCTCCCCAAATGTTTAAGTGGAGAGCATTGTGACAGTTTGTGCAGAACATCTTCACAGAGTCTCTTTTCCATTTTCTTCTGCCTTTTCCCTGCTCCCATGTTCAGAGCAACCTCTCCTCTCCTCTCCTCTCCACTCCTCTCCTCTCCTCTCCACTCCTCTCCTCTCCTCTCCACTCCTCTCCTCTCCTCTCCACTCCTCTCCTCTCCTCTCCACTCCTCTCCTCTCCTCTCCACTCCTCTCCTCTCCTCTCCACTCCTCTCCTCTCCTCTCCACTCCTCTCCTCTCCTCTCCACTCCTCTCCTCTCCTCTCCACTCCTCTCCTCTCCTCTCCACTCCTCTCCTCTCCTCTCCACTCCTCTCCTCTCCTCTCCACTCCTCTCCTCTCCTCTCCTCTCATTTACACTCAGAAAGCAACTGCTTTAATTAGCATTGATTGCTTTAAACAGAAAAAAGCAGACTGGAACGAGGGAACTCTGGGGGGATTCTCCTTGGCCTGTGGCAGCCACCTGACCCCTTGTCAGAGCAGTGCCCTGCGTGTCCCTCACAGCAATCGGTGAGGACAGAGATGGGAGAGCTGCTTGGAAGAGCTGGAAATTAAAAAATGTTACTTGAAACGCTGCCAGTTAATCGTTCAAAGGGGTGGGTTCCTGACAGCAGGTACCTTCTCCGCTTGTTCTGAGCTTGGTTTCAGAATCCAAACTCTTGTCCTGCTCAGGGCCCCTCTCTCTACCCCCACTCTCCATCCTCATTTCTGAACGAGCTCCAGGCTTGATTTCCTGCGTGTTTGAATAGGACCAGCTTGACACAGCCTGCCTTAGGATGAAATCACCAACTTGGCTTGCCTTCTGTCTGAAAAACAAATCCTTCTGCAGGGCTTTCATCTAGAAAAAGGAGAAGGATTCTGAAATGCAGGCAGGCCTCTGCCAAGTTCCTGTGAACTGCTGCCTGAGTAAAGCTTATGTTTTCTGTGTACTTAGCTTATCTTTATTAAAGGTAACCTACCTGAGACTTTACTCTAAAAATCATCAATGGATCTCTTCCGGTTCACTCCCTTAGTGGTGCAAAATAAGGAAGTAGAAACAGAGGGAAGTGAGATATGGGTGCTGGCAGGAACTGGCTGTTTCCAAAGAGGAATGGGAAACCACTGGGAAATCTCAGCCCCTGTGGGAGCAAAGACCAGGGCAAGCTGAGAAAGGGAGACTGAGACACCAACCTCAGACTGAGAAGACCTTCTCCCATGACCCAAACTCCCCAGGTATTTAGGTTGTTACAGGAATATGATCTTCTGGATACCTGGGCTTTGGCTCTCCTATTACTCTGCAGAAAATGATGATGGTGATGGTGATGGTGATGGTGATGGTGATGGTGATGGTGATGGTGATGGTGATGGTGATGGTGATGGTGATGGTGATGGTGATGATGATGATAATTTAGGGGAGCTGAGAGCTCTGCAGGCATTTTTTGTATGCAAGCAGCACTATGCGAGGGCAAAGGAGTCCAACATGCACCAGGGCCCTGCTGCACACTGTGGCTCCTGCACTGCTCTTGGGGCAGAGTTGCTCCTGTGACAGCCCTCAAATCTGCCAAGTGATTGATGGTCTTTTCCAGCTCCACATGGCTGGCAGTATTTCCATCCTAAATGAGTAAGGTGCTGAACTGATAAGGTACCAGTTGCATTTGGTTTGCCCCCCAACCTTGAAACAAGCCCAAGGCCTGTCTATGCCCTTGTCCAGCCCCTCTAATTTCCTCTCCCAGAAGAGAAAATGTGCTCACATGAAAAGAAGTGGAGATGAGCAGTCCAGCACAGTGCTGGAGATGAGAGATGCAATCAGAGTTTGGGCTCAGTGACGAGAGTTTGTTACACGGGGGTTCCTGCACTCCCGCCCAGTCCTCAGCTCAGGTGATGCTGAGCCACAAACCGAGTTCCTACAGCCTCACCCTTCCTGCTGGGAAGGTGTTTGCTGGGCACAGGCAAGGCTGGGTTATGTATCTACTCTGCCCTGACTCCTGCTAACCCTTCTCCTTGCTGGAGGGCTGAGATCTGAAAGCCACCATCTGGTTATCATTGGTACCGGAGCAGCATGTGGCCAGGACACGTGTAACTCACATTTTCCTCTGGACCACACTCAGCCTGCACTTACTTATTGTGGGGGAGGGACTGGAAAAACCATTGACTCACTGGCAGGAACAAAACATTCAATATCTTGAAAATGATTCTTTTTAACAAAGCTTTTCTGCTGGTGCAGAGGAAAGGGAACAAGTGTTCACTAGGAAAGTTTGGGGGCTGCACAGAGTTTTCCTTCAGTGAGTAGAAGTGGGAAGGATATACCAAAGGGACAGTTCCTTCTGGCACTGCTTTGATCAGTGCCAGATTTCTGCTCTGGCCTTGCTCTGGTCCGTACCTGGTTGAGCCCACACAGAAAAATTGAGAGCCACACTCTGTTCCTCAAGTCCTGTCTGGTTTAGAAATGTCTCCATCAGAAATGAAACCCAGGTGGGCACCCTGTGGCTCAAACCCACCTGTCAGCTTGGACACAGCAACTCAGACCAAAAGGCACTCTGCAAATGGCTAAAATGCAGGGTGCTGGGAGAGGAGGGGACCAGAGGTTTAACCTGGAGTTCAGGTACGACACACAGCTCTGCCGAACACTCCTTGGCCTCTTTGCACGCGCTGTTTTGCAGCTTTGTGCCTCAGCTTTCCTACAAGAATGGGTCAAAGCCTGCAATGCTTATGTCATTCTAAAAGTTGATCTACAGAGAAAGAAGAAAATAAATCTGTGGGAAAACCAAAGGCATAAAATGCCTGTGGGCAGAAAGGCCTCAAATGTGGGCAAGGCGCCCCTCTGCCCTGTTCCACTGCCGAATTCAACAGCTGCACTTGTGTCTGGTTCAGCCGGGCTGAAATGCATTCAGCTACTTACAAAGCTCCTGCACATCTAAAGAGGCTCTGCTGGGCCTAAGATCTGAGCCAAGCTTAAGCCTGGATTCTGTTGCATCCAGCTCCATTTGCCACAACGGATTCTGCCAAGCTCGCCTGAGCACGGGAAAGATGTCCAGTTCTAATTCTCAGCCCTGCTCTCTTGCCTTTACACTCTTCCTCCCTCATTCTGCTGCTGGAAAACACACGGATAATGGAGATTAGCCAGAGCTCAAAGGCCTTTCAAGTATTTTCCACAGAGCACAAAACCTCTGTCTCTATTCCTTGCTGGCGTCACACAAAGACAATTCTCCCCCCACCCCACACACTCTCCCAGACATCTGAGAACAGCGAGTGTCTCACATAACTGAAGAGGGTTCCCGTCCTCAAACCTAACAAACAACGAGCTGACCGAACATCTGGAAGGAACAGATGCTTCTCATATCCCCGGATGGCGCAATTCAGTGTGTACTCGATGCCACCCAGGGCTGTCTACCCCTGGACAAAGGGAATATGGGCTGCTTGGCAGAGCAGAGCTGCTGGTGCACCGTGATGTCGACGTGCAGCTGGTGCCTCCCTGCAAAGGACAGGCTCAACAGCCCCAAACACCCCATGGTCTCAAAACACACAGCAAGACAGGGAGGTGTTCACAGCACCTTTGTGGTTTTCTGAACCTTTGTGGTTCTGAACCTTTGTGGATAGGAAAGACCAGGAACGCCTGGAAGTGAGGACTGTGCACACAGGCACTGCAGAATCAGTGAGCTCAGCCCAAATACCCCATGGCTCTTCTCCTTAGGAAACCTCATCCCAGCTCACATCAAGGCGTGCAGCAGAACTGACCTGCTGGTTCAGCCTGTGGAGTTTCCGACCAGAATGACTGACACCCTTTGCAGGGACTAAACCCACAACCATCAAGAACGACCTCTTTTTGCAGCCACTGCTGAAGCAGAAGCCTCTTGTGTCCTGTTGCAGACCAAGAACAGACAGGAACAGAATACACCTGTCCTTCAGCCCCGGCCTCTGGGTGCCTTGCTCGGGTATCCTGTTTCTCTGCTGAGCACCACGGAAGCAGGAGCAGGTGGATTGTTTTTGCAGTCTGAGGCTGCCAAGCCAAGGCTCTGTGGGAAGGACACTTTGAAGACAGATCCTGTGCTGTTTTCACAGCCCAGCCTTTCATGGTCTGACTCTTGGAGATGGATGAGTGAGATCATACCTGCCAGGTGAGAAAGGGAAGAGCTGTGCTGACAAGTCCCACCTACAGCACCAGGAAAGGGAGATGAGGATGTTGCAAGCTGCCACAGCTTTAGTCTGCACTCAGCTAAGCTGAGCCCTCCAACTCCAAACCCATGAAAGTTTATAGTTGAAATCCACAAGGTATTAATCTAGTTCTGTCCCTTCCAACAGAGTCACTGAGCTGCCAAGCAGCAGCATTGGGTGTTACACAGACATAATCCCAGCCATAATCGAGCTTCTTATGGCATCACAAATTTCCTGTGTCGTCAGTCAGCAGAAACCTGAGATGAAAATCTTTCATTTGCGGTTAATTATTTCCAAGCCTTTGCAGCCTTAGCAGGACTGGTGAAAGGTGCTGAACCGACAGCCCTGAAGAAACCGGCTTTCCATGTGTCCACAGGGATGGGCAGAAGGAAGCCAGTAGCAAGGACTTCAGCCTGCTCTGCCAGTGACCCACAAGGCTTGGACTGTTCTTCCTTCCTCCTGCTCCGCGCTGAGCAGCACTGCTTGCACGGCCCTGGAAAACCACAGCCCCAGACTCACGGAGCTCATTCCCGGGGCCAAACCCAACATGACTTTTAGCCTGTGTGTCTGGCAGCCTCGGAGGGTGAAGCCGCCTCCTCCAGCCCCGCTGCTGACGTTTATCATGGCCAGGTGCAAATCTTCTTGCGCTGGCCCGGCGCCACGAGACCAGCATGTTTTTCGGAGTTTCACCCTCCTACCAGACAGTGTTTTTCAATATTTTGCATTAAATCTTCTGCTGTATTTGATTAGCCCGCAGCAGCTGTTTTCCACTCTCACAACAAATCATAAATCTATAAGCTTATGTGTGAGAGACTGTCTGTGCCTGAGAACGCTGGTGTCTGAGAGAGCGCGTGGCTGCACAGCTGTGGGTGAGCCTGCACCTGAACACAGGCTTGGGAGAGACAGCAGAGGCAGAAACCCTGGCACAACCCAGCTGGGATCTCTGTCGGAGGCCGTTTGATGGCACAGGGTGGTTTTTATATGTGTGCAAATGAGGGCAGGGATTCCTGCATGGATACACAGGAATTTGTGCCATTCCTTGAACGGGTGTCCCACCGTCCCACACTGAACACGAGAGTGGTGCTGATAAACACCAGATTGCTCCAGTGTGAGCTCAGGTTTGTGCACGTTCCGTGAAGGGAGGTGAGCTTTAGCACAAACACATGAGCCTGGGGACATCAGAACACAGGTGAGAAGTGTAACAAATCCCTGACACACCCATCCCCGTCCACAAAAAAACACGAGCCCATGTGCAGTCTGGTTTGTGATTGTGCGTACTCAGTCAGGAACCGCTTGTCGTGAAGCCAAGATCTCCTGTCCCACGGCCAACTCAGATAAGGAGAGCAAATGGCTGAAAGAGAAGGGAGGGAAGCTGCTAGATATATTTAAAAAAAAGGTGTTATTCAAAGACTATAAAAGGCAAAAGTTTGGATGAAGGAGAAGAGAAAGGGTTGCCAAGTCATTGCAATAAAAAAAAACCGGAGGAGGCCGTTGCCAGGTCTTGGCACGTGTGCTTTTACTTGTATAAATCAGTCACTCTAGACCTATGGTAGTTCTTGCTGACAAGCTGTCAAGCTCCTTGGCTGGGAGAGCAGGGCATGTGCTTTACATGCACTTACAGAATAGTAAACTGTTATTAAAAATGGGAAAAAACCCCAGGCTGATTTACTTATGGTTTTGCCTGCTCGGCTCACAGAACAAATCCACTCACGCATGGAGTGCTCTGGATCCATGGAAAACTACAGGCTGACCTCGCTATGGAAGCACTTGACCTCCTAAGGGGAAGGGCACAAACAAAGGGAGTACAAGTTCATCAGGACACGGAGCATGGATATGATGGAAAAAAATGGAGAAAATGAGATGTGGATGTGGAGCTGCTGGAGCCAGTCCAGAGGAGGCACCAAACTGATCAGAGGGATGGAGCGGCTTCCCTGTGAGGAAAGAAACAAAACATCCCCAAGAACAGAGAGCACAGGATGAAGAAAGAGGCCAAAGCCACAGCAACGCTGTGTGGATTTCAGGCGGCCCAGAGCTCCTTGGGATGTGGCTCACCTGTGCTTTGAGCCTGTGCAGACACCTGTGAACATCCCAGCCTGCTTCGGGAAATGGGGAAAGCAGCTCTGGGCAGGCTGAGATCAGCCTTGGGACCGGGGCTGTCGCTGTGTCAGACCCAGACGGGTCAGCTGGGCTCAGAGCAGAGGAACTGCCTGAAATCCGCCAGCAGCCAAGAGGCCTGAGCTGCC
>VXBT01015350.1:215771-234593 GCA_013400235.1 Oriolus oriolus | reverse complement strand
GGAGCAGCAGGAGGAGGAGGAGGAGGAGGAGGAGGAGGAGGAGGAGGCTGGAGGAGTTTGTGCTGATGACGGGAGACATGAGCTTTGTCTGAGCCGCTGGGAGCGCTGGCAAGAATGGGCTTCAGCCAGCAGAAGACAGGAAGGATGGATGTGCAGCTTCGGGGAGGAAAGGAGAATTAAAAGCAGAAAACCCAGCAAAGGATTTAGAGGGATGTCATCCGAAGAAAATAAATAGATAATTGTCTGAGGAAAACCTGACCGGACTGGTTGTGTCTGTGCTGGCTGTGCAGCTCGGGACAGCCCCACAGAACCGGCACCCGCCCTGTGCCGGCGCTCCGGGGGCTGCACCGGGACCGTGCCCAGGCACACACCGGCCCGGCCACTGCCCCTGTGTGCCCACCAGGACACCCACCCCGGACCCAGACCCTGCCAGCCTGCCCCACTCACACTGCTCTGCTGCCCCCCGCAACACACGGGCTCGTTCTGGACAGCAGTTCAGCATTGCTGGCCTCAGTTCATGCACCAGATTTTTTTCTTTTGGAAACATCCTTGTCAGGACATTGAAACCTGTAAGAATTAGAAGTGAAACCCGACACAGATATGAAATTTTATGGTGCCTTTTGTAGCAATACTTCCAAAACTAGCTTTGGCTGGAACACAGAGAGCTGGTTTGTGCTGATCCAGGACCCACAAGACACACAAAGCATCTGTATAGGAAGAGATGCAGTTTTTCTGTATGTCTTTTACTGTATTCCTCACTCTGTAACCCCACAGCTCTGCTGTAACATGTTCTGAGCAGTCCCAAGGGCTGGTTCCTCCTCAACAGCACATTTTTGCCACTCTGAGTTTTACTGCTTATTTGTTGTAGTTATATTTAGAGGAAAATGGTTATAAGACAAAAACTATTTTAAAAAATAACTGTGTGCTATCAAACCCAAATGCAACAACTGCTACAGCCTAAACCCCAAATCAAGAGCTTATTTGAGCCTGCAAGCAGACAAAATTCCAGTAATAATCCTACCACTAATTCACAGGGAGTACAAGTTCAGCAGGACACGGAGCATGGATACAATGCGAAAAAATGGAGAAAATGAGACGTTTGTGTGCATTTGCAAAGCGAGGCTGTGGCCAAATGGAGCACTCAGGGTTTCCAAATCACACCTGACGGAGTTGCTTCCTCAGGACTTCAGCGCAGAGCACGGGATGCTTTGCCGTGGCCTGTGCGGCTGCTGAGGGCTCAGGGCGGATCCTGTGCAGGAGGCCAGGCTTGTGCAAGGCTCGTGTGGCGAAGCAGATCACTGATCCCAGCCCTCCATTCCGGGTTAGAAACCACACTGAAGACTGCAGCACCCAGCTGTCCTGGCAACAGCAGCGAGGCAGCGGCGCTGCCAGGACATGAATGGATCTGGGGCAGAGCCCAGCCCCGAGCAGGGAGCTGGGGTGACACCCAGCACCTCCACTGGGGTGACACCCAGCACCTCCACTGGGGTGACACCCAGCACCCCACTGGAGTGACACCCAGCACCTCCACTGGGGTGACACCCAGCACCTCACTGGAGTGACACCCAGCACCTCACTGGAGTGACACCCAGCACCTCACTGGAGTGACACCCAGCACCTCCACTGGAGTGACACCCAGCACCTCCACTGGGGTGACACCCAGCACCTCACTGGGGTGACACCCAGCACCTCCCCGTGTTCAAACAGCTCAACCAGGCCTGGGAGTGCACGTGGGCACAGAGTAGGATGTGTCAGGGAATCCCTTCCCTGTGGCCCAGAGTGGGCTCTGCGGGCACACAGAGGTCAGCACCCAACTGAGGGAGGGGATCCTGCCCCTCTGCCCCACTTGACCCCACCCACAGAGCTGCCTCCACCTTGGGGGTCCCAGCACGGGAAGGACGTGGAGCTGCTGGAGCCAGTCCAGAAGAGGCACCAAATTGATCAGAGGGATGGAGCAGCTTCCCTATGAGGAAAGGCTGAGAAAATTGGGATTCTTCAGCCTGGAGAAGAGAAGCTTCAGCTTGACCTAACTGTGGCCTTTCAGTACCTAATGGGGCTGACAAGAAAGAGGGGGAGAAACTTTTCATAAGGGCCTGGAGTGACAGGAGAAGGGAGAATGGCTTCAAACTGATAGAGAATAGATTTAGGTTAGATATAAGGAAGAAATTCTTCACTGTGAGGGTGGGCAGGCCCTGGCACAGGGTGCCCAGAGAAGCTGTGGCTGCCCCTGGATCCCTGGCAGTGCCCAAAGCCAGGCTGGACAGGGCTTGGAGCCGCCTGGGACAGTGGAAGGTGTCCCTGCCCATGGCAGGGAGTTGGAACTGGGTGAGCTTTAAGGTCCCTTCCACCCAAACCATTCTGGGATCCTCTCCGTGTCACTCAGGGTCACCTGCCCACGAGGGGTTTGTGCAGCAGGGAACTGTCACCAGACACCTTCACAAGACACACAGCCTCTGACTTTTGGGACAGTAACTGCACAGCCCAGCCCAGCAAACCCAAGACAAACACCTCAGCAGTTCAGTCCACAGTTATCTCAGGGAGTTTACTTTGGTCTTCTTTAAAAGGTGTGGCTGTGAACGAGCCATGAGGCACAGGGGATTAAAGGAAGGGGGAGTAAGAGGTTAATTGGATTCTATTTGGAGAGGGATTCAGGTTGGCTGAGTTTTTTCAGTCAGCAGCACATAGTGGAACATGTCACTTGTAATTGAGCTAATGAAACACCTCTGGAGATAAAAAAACACAAGCTAAATTCAGACTTGGCTTTAGAGACTTGATGTTCATTCAGCACAAGGTTATGCAGAGATGGGAGTGCTTTGTTTGAGGACAGGGGGCTGCAGAGGTGAGAGCAGAACTGGGTTTACTTTGCAAAATCTGCTTTTTGTCTCTCAGGGCTGCTGGACCTTGGGGTAATTTCACACACTGTTGTGTTATGGACACTCTTCCAGGCCAGGAACCTACACTGTGCCAATATGCTAATGCAATTTGCTGAGTCCAGCCTCTCTCCTGCTCCAGTGGAATTGTATTTGTTTTCTATAAATAGGCATTTTGCTCCATGGTTATTGCTGTGGACCTACACATGGCTGAGCTGGAAGAGGGGCTGCCAATACCTGCCCTTTTCCACACACCTTTTGGTGGGTCCCAGTACAGTCCTTCTGGTTTTCACAAGGGTAATTAGGGGGGGTTTTTTGCAGTCCTCAAAACCGTGACAAAAGCACCTCTGCCCCAAAGCCAAACTGCCAAACATGACTTGAATGCAAGTAGGGGAGTGTTGCCTTCCTGAGCCTGCCCAAAGGCCAAGCCAGAGTCTTCTTTGTGAGAGATTTTAATGATCTGAAATTACCCTGTCTTCTGAGTCAAGAAGAAAACCTTTAAGAGCAAGGTATATCATGTTAGAACATAAAAGGGAGACATTTTCTGGAGTCAGTTTCAAAAGCATGGAGGTATTTTGTACAAAACCACAACCTCCATCTTTTCAAAATGAACCACCAACTCTGAATGAAAGTCACTTCCTAAATTAAAAAGTTGCAGTGAAAATTAGTTTCTAATTTTGCAGGTTTTATATTCTTGCTTTGGGGATAATTGCAATAATCCAGTAATTTCCTTTCCAAGACACTTTCGGAAAACTAAAACTCCACTTCTTCATTCCCCCTGTCTCCCTTCAGGAGTTTAAAAATAAAGTTAGTTTTAATGAGAAAAGTGAATGGGCTTGACACCCCTGATAAAAGAAACCAAAACCAACACAGTAATGAATTTTATGCAGTTGTACAAAAAATATCCCGGCCGTGAGGACCTCGGTTTCTCCACTTCTGTGCCAGTCTCAGAGCACAGGAAACCCTGGAATGATGTGGCTGCACTCTGTGTCAGAGAAAGCCATGACAGCACAAAGCAGTAAGAAGAGGAAGTGCAGACTTACACCTGTGGCCCTGCACAGATCTAGAGGGCAAGGACAGGAGGAGGCTGGTTTTTATATCCTAGTGGCACTTGTTCAGCAGGAACTGCCCCTTTCTCTTTGGGGGTGAGCTTTAAGGTCCCTTCCATCCCTCTTCCTGCAGAGGTTTGATTCCTCCTTCTCTGGCTTTAGGCAAGAAGACAGGAAAGAAGCTGCCTGAGCTACCAGCAGGTACCTGGAAAATGGAATGTCTCAGGTTGATTAAGGGATCAGAACATCCAAAGTGCTGAAGGAGAGGAAAATGTGCCCTGGTCAGTGCTGTTACAGCCTTTGTCTCTCCCGACACCCATCTCAGAGCTCTGTGCTGGCCAGCAAACAAAAGAGAGGCTTTCTCAGAGCACAGGTCCTGCAAAGCCACTCTGGATGGGGATCCAGGCTGCAGGCTTTCTGGCACCAGCACCAAAGACAAAACCACTTCGTGCCCAGTTACAGCTCTGCAGCTGATTCAGGGAATTTGCATAAACAGCAGTGGATGGGGGAAAGGCCCCATTGCCACCCGAGTTCAGCTCCCAGTTCTCCAAAGAAAGGAATCCCATTCCCTCCCCCAGAGCTGCACAGCTCCTGTGGTGCTGAGACAAAGAGGGGCAAAGCCAGTAGCCAAAAACTACTTAAGACAGGGCAGACAGCGACGAGGATCATCTCCATGGAACAGTTTATGGTAGCGAGGCTCTGCAGCCTCCCTTGATGAGAGCCATACTTCAAAGGCAATGTGTCCTGGATTATGAACTCCATAATATCTGAGGAGCCAAGAGCTTGCAATTTCCCATTAAGTGGTATTAATTGCCCTGGTTATCATGCTCTGCAGTTTGACCTAACCTACTGATTCCCCTTCCTCTCCTGCTGCAGAACATCCATCACTTTTTAAAGGGCTCCATAAAGCTACAAGGAAGGCTCTGGTTTGTGTTAGCTTGATTGCTCTGGACTGTAACAAAGCACCCATCACAGCTGCCCAGCCACACTATAGATCAAGCTCCTCTAATCTTTTCATGTCTCCAGAGGGGAAGGCTAGGCAAATAATCAAGTTTAGCCTCCCAGTGCTTTCTTTGTGGCGTGGAGGATGTCAGAGGCCATGCGAGCTTTCCCTTTTGCCTTGTTCCCTTAGAATCCACAGCAACAGACAGGAGGAGGAAAGCAGGAAGGGCAGGGAAGAAGAACAGGAACTGGACTTTTCATGTCACTGCACAGCCAAGGGCAACATGCAACACTTGGTTCCTGGCCCGAGAAACTCAGGTGTGAACAAGTGGCCTTTGGGAGCTCAACAGCCAAGGCTTTTACTGAGATCAGCTTTTCTCCTCAGCAACAAAGCTCCTGGGGGTGAAGCCACATGTCCAGCACCCACTGTGGCAAAGCTGATAGGGAATCCAGCACAAAGGCTCGTGGCAGCTGAGCAGGCATGGACAGATAGTCAGTGTGTTCTATCCTGGAGGTTTCCTTCAGCACTGTTCTGATTGAACCTGTTCTCTACAGGGCAGTGAATTCCCAGCATGACTCACACTCACTAGCACATGTCAGTGGGATGTGTAGCAAACCCACCTCGTGTAGGGTCCTCCAAAATCTGCTTCCTCCTCTCCCTCTGAAGAAAAAAGCTCAGGGCTCTTCTGCTTCCTACTACTCAGGGTGAAAAAGGTGAGGAGGAGCAAAGAAACAACAGGTTTAATTCCTATTCCCCATCTTTCCCTGGGTGCTTTATTCCCTGAATTAAGAGGAGAAATTCATAGAATCACAGAATGGTTTGGGTCAGAAGAGACCTTTAAGATCATCTTGTTCCAACCCCCTGCCCTGGGCAGGGAACCTCGCGCTAGACCAGTTCTGGAGAGACAGAAAATCTGCAGTATTTCTTCAATAAGAGACCTACTCTGGCATGGTTTTTGATACACCGACCTCACAATGGCAAATTAATTCCAGGAGTTTGGCTCATGTCTGCACAAACCCATTGCTGTATGAACAGTAATTGCATCCTGCCTCATCAGAGACATCTCAGGGAAAGAGCTCGGAACAGCTCCTGTCAGTGCAGGCAGCGCTCTGACAGCCAGTTACACTCAGGATTTTCCCAGGTTTTCTTTACATGAACCCAAGCCCTGTGAAGCAGTGTTCACCCTAAGGAAGCATTCCTGCCCAGGATGCCAGATGCTGCCTTCAGCTCCACTCACAAACATGCACACGGCTGCCAGATGGAGGGTGGAGGGGATGATGTGGATGCACACGTGAACGTGGGCCTTCTCCTCCGGCGCTGTGAATCAGCCACGCTGGAATCACAACACCCAGTGATCCACTGTTAAACGGTTTTTAAAAAGGAGTCTTAAAGGAACTTGAGCAAAATTAAAATATTGAACTTGCTGTCAGATTTTAAAAAAAGTGAGCTGCAAACCTTAGAAGATAAACACAAATTTGCCTCTAACACAAAGAGAATTTTTAAGAGCACAATTCACTCTGTCTGTTCTTTGAGGAGGTTTTTCAGCCTGGGCTTACACTCACTTTTTCAAAAGAGGCTGACCTGAGCATTTTTTTATTTCTTTCAGCCATAACAGTCCAACCCAAAGCTTTTTGTCTGGCTCCTTCCTTTCTCTGTATTAATTTCAATTCAATCAACGAGGCAGTTGCATAACTGTTGTTTGTAATTGCTGTCACGTCAGCCCTGAAACCGATCGCTGCAACACTGAAGTTATATAAAAGGTTTTGTTAGGATTTTTGTTATTTTTCTCGTTTAAATTGTGGGAGGATGAAGTCCTACCCTGGAGAGATGTTTTGGTTTTCTGAGCTCTGTTGTCTATTAGTCTTGTGCTCTGGTGTCTTTTCTCTCCAGTTTTGTTTTACACAGTGCAATGGTCTGTTTATGCACAGAAACTCTCCAAATACAGTTCTGTGCACCCCATTAATACACAGGCTATAAAATAAACTGTGCTGAGTCAGAGAAGCTACTGGCAAAAGTAAAGTTCACAAAATGGGCAAGCTCTTAAGGAGCAATTTAAATTTCTGGAAAGGCAGACTATTTAAATGCTTCAGTGGCTGGGATTGTAATTTACCTTGTTCTTCCAAAACCAGTGGACTGTTTCCCTGCAATGATGGAGTATCAAACCCTGTGGGATCATTTCTCCTTGTGTGTGTCTCTTCACTCAAACACATAAAAATGATCCTGGAATTGAGAGTCAGCTCCTCTGAACTCCTCACGGTGTCCTTGCTCCACTTGAGCACTCCTGATTATCCCTTTGACTCAGGGGTGAGCTCACCTGGGAGGGAGACTTCTCCCTGCCCCCAGAGAATCGAAATGATCCATTTTACCATTAGTTTTCTCACTTTACCATTAGTTTTCTGTCTTTCTAGAGGCACAAATGCCAGGGCCATACTCACAGATCTCTTGGGCCCAAGGTAGTTTGAAAGCCATTCTGCACTGCAGACAGAAATGCTTCAAGCCAGAAATGCTTCAATCCAGTTAAGGATTTTATTTGGACATAAGTGGATTCTACCCAATACTTATTCGATGTTCCTTTATACTTAAAGGCAACCTGTTTGTAGCTGATACTGCTTTTTCTTAAAAAAGTCTAGACAATGTCAGACTCTGCAAAGAGAAAAAAACTAAAGAGGAAAATATACTCAAGTACCATCAATGCTCACTCCCTCCTAAAAAAAAAAAAGAAAGAAAACCCTTCAGGGCCACAAAATGTATCTGCTTCCTTACAGGATCTTGGCCATAAGTCCTGACTCCCTGTGGAGGAGAAGCTTGCTTAGAGATGGGCATGGGATGGCAGGAAACCACACATCTCCTTTCCGCTCCAAACTCAAGAGAAGCTTGTCAGGGCTAAAACAGAGCAAAGCAAGGCTCTTGCTGGAGGTCTAAGCTTGGTCTAACCCATTTCATCTGAGAATCAGCCACGAGACAGCAGTACCAGCTGCTCCTGCGGGGAAGCAGCAAGGAAGGAGTTGGTCAACTGATGTTTTCATACGGCCCTTGTTCAAAATTCCTTCTGGATGAGCACACAGGGATTGTGTGTGCGTGCTCAGGGAACAGGCAGCACCCTGTTACCTTCTGAACGGTGGGAGCTTTACCAAACACAGATTTCAAGCACCTAGGGAGGCATACAGGAGACTGGGAATGCAGTTTACCCAGATGCAGTGCGTGCATTCCTGAAGACACTCCCACAGGAACTCAGTATTTGAAACCCAGTGTTTGAAATGGGGGGGGGGCGTGTCAAAGTCAGGGCACAGCCACTCTCATTAACACGCAGCTACACTGAATTCATCAACTTCATAATTTGGATAGAAGAGTTCAAACTTCAGCAGGGAGGTAAAGGTTCAAGTGAGATTCACAAATAGATGCCATGTGAGTTGCTCTCTTATCTTCACCTGAGACCTTGCGACTGAGACAAAGGCAACTCATGCTCAAAGGCAATTAACTCAAGCCCTTAGAGTGGTTTTCAAACACACAGATCTCACTCTGGGTGTTTGTAGCCTATTTCTCAAGGATTTGTGAAAGGCAGCTGAGGAAATCAGGGTTACTATCAGTCAATCTGCTATTCAAGCTTGTGTGCTCTGAGAAACTGTTAACAGATCCCAGACTGCACAGTGACTGCACCCCAGGTCTCTGGGCTGTAAGGAAGGCTCTGCCATGGACACACTTGCCCTGCTCTGCATGCTCAGGGTCTCACAGCAATCTCGGCTCTCACAGTGCTGATGTTACCTGGGTACTCTGGAGATGCAGCTTGTGGGAAGCGCTTTGTGCTTAATCCAAGTCAGGTTTCTCTCGGCAGCTTCACCTTCCCGGGGATATCGCCTAGGTAGGAATGGTGCAATCAGCCCTGGGAGAATTCTTGTCCCTGCTCTGCCACATTCTCGGTAGCTGAGTTTGGCCTCAGCTCAGGTGCTCTCCTCTGTGCAAAAGAAGTAGTCCTTCATTACTGTCAGAAATAAAATGCTTAACGCTCTAAGGAAGCCACACAGAAAGCTCCAGTAGTGTGCCCTTGCTTTGTTAAGGAAAGCTAAAAGATGTTTCACACCAAACATACGGTTGTGCTTTGGAAAAACCTGCTCCAGTCACCAGCCCAGGCCTCACCATCCATTCAAGGTCTGCCCTGCTCAGCTCTGGGGTGCTGTGTGTGCATTCACAGCTTCACCATCCATGCAGGGGTGCCCTGCTCAGCTCTGGGGTGCTGTGTGTGCATTCACAGCTTCACCATCCATCCAGGATGTCCCCTGCTCAGCTCTGGGGTGCTGTGTGTGCATTCACAGCTTCACCATCCATCCAGGATGTCCCCTGCTCAGCTCTGGGGTGCTGTGTGTGCATTCACAGCTTCACCATCCATGCAGGGGTGCCCTGCTCAGCTCTGGGGTGCTGTGTGTGCATTTACAGTCAGCCAGACTTTAATTTGGGACACTTGGCTAAGGATCATCGCAGACTCCAAAGGGGGGCTGGCTTCAAAGAACCCAAATTTTTGCTTTTATGGGAGACCCAAGCCTTTACCTCTCACACTGCATCCCCTCCAGAGCCCTGACCAGATAAACTCCCTCTTCCAATTACGCTCTTGGTTAAGACACTTGTCCCTACACATGGTCCTCAGGAAAATGAGAACTCGGGATTCAGAAACTCTCAACCCCTACCCAAGGTCCATCGTGGCCAACTACTCTGCACCATGGAGAGCTTTTCCATTTCGCTCCTCACTCCTGTGTCAGACACTGAACACAGTTTGGCAGCTCATGTGTTGATCACTCCAGCCTGCTTGTTATTCACTGGTACAGGGCAGTTACCACTTCAGCCGAGCAGGTACAAACCCCTGATTTTCCTAAGTTATGTGCTGATCCAGCCGGGACTCCAGCTCACTCAGACAGGTGGGTCTGTAGGAGGAAACTGATTTTAATTGCAAGGGTTGTAGTAACAGCAGAGATGGATTTGAAGTCCATGACTCTGGGCTGTTTCACGACTGTTTTGAAGCTCACAGCTGCCACTACGATGACTGTCTGCTGTCTTTTTAAACATCTTCTGCTGTGGCTAATTTGATTAGGCTCCCCCTTGGCTTTCCACCAACATCACCCCACAGAAAGCTGGCCCCACCATTTTTGCAGAATGAGGTCCAAAGAGAACATGAACACAAGGCAATATAATATACAACAGAAAATGAAACAGATGTGTAATTTATTCTTAATAGTCTTTACTCATGTAACCGTTCATTAATGTAAATTCTGTTTTAATCTACCTTTCTCCCAGTGACAGCTTCAGCAGCAGTGAGTCCTCCTCGTATCAGCTACTTTGGGACTCATAAGCAGAAGGTGTAAGAGAATGTAGCTCAAGGGACAGAGCTGCACCTTCTTACTGAAGGTCCAAGTTACTCTGTTGGACTGCAAGACAAACTGTGGCACAGTTAAATAACGACACAAAGCAAAGATATACTCCATAAAACATTAATATTTTAATGAAAAATCTTAGCTTCATGTTTCTATCCAAAGACACTCAAAACTAGTTTTTCTCCCCCCTTAATTTTGACCTATAATGGGACCAGTTTGGAGATTTTTTTTTTTTGTATTTTGGAACTTTTTTTTTTAAAGATTAAACAACCAGGCTAGCAAAAAGGTACCCAATACATACTTTTCTTATATCAAACAAGCTAGTATTTCAATACAATGTAACTATACAGAATATATACATTACACGTATGATCACAAAGCAAACACTACAGGCTCAGAACAGATTTGAAAAAACATGATATTCACATTGATTACAATAACTCTAAAAATGATTGTAACGTTGAAACGGCACTTAGTTTACAAAAAAAGTCACAAAAATATATATAGCCACCAAGAACTATGGTTCCTGAAAAATACTAATAGCCAGATAGTATTATATAAAATGTGAAGTGTATTTAAACATCGTATACATTAAAAAACAAAACCAAACCCCAAAACCAATTCTGTTAGGTCAATAAACATGCCAAGTAATCTAGCTGTGGCCAGCATCAACAAGAGAAGCTGTACTGGGGATGAGATGATGACTGGATATACGGCTGGTGACTGGAGACTGGCACAGTTAAGGGGGTTTCACTGTTACAAAAATGCACAAAGAAGCCCAACAATAATTTAATTCACATTTTTTTCCTCCAGCTTCCGCTTTTCCCTCTTCGGGGTTTCACATAGGGCAGCACCTCGAGTGAAGGCACTGCAGGAACAGAGCAAGGAAGCTGTCCAAGGACTCGGTGTAGCCAGGGTTACAGGTCAGAATATCAAAAGCATGCATCAGCTAAATGAATGGTGAAACAAAATCACTCTTCTGGTGACTTCAGCAACCCTCAGGAAGACTGTAGGTACAGCTGCCACACAGGCTGGCAGCACCAGATTCCACTTTTTTTTTTTTGGGCAATCAGATTTGCAGCTGAGACCTGTGGGACGTGGAGTTACTGCGCTAGCACACACGGAGTGAACAAAACCCCAGAGCAGTAAGCACTGTTGCACTAAAAAAATTCACATTTGTTTCTTTTATGGTACATTTCCTCAACACTTGGAACCCACTCTATCTACCAGGTACCTCTGATGTGGCTGAGGTACTGTCTGGCCTTGAGCCCTCTTACCTGCCATCACGATGCTATGGGATTTATTATGTCTAGAGTTGGAGATGAGAACCCTCCAAAAGTGGATTTCACCTTGTGAGCAAAACTCGAACGTAACCGGCCTGAATGAAAATTAGCTATTTTCCATATTCTGATGGTGTGGAAGTTGCAATGGATGCAGGAGCAGCAGGTGCTCCTCCATCTGAATTCTCTCATCCCTGCAGGGTGCACAAAGCTCCCGTTGGATTTGCATATAAAATGCTTCCTGGTGTGTCTCAGAGAGAGACCAGCACTCATCTCAGCGCTCCCGCACCCTGGGCTGCAGGGTGGAACCAGCAACCAAGAAGCGACTGAAGCCCTCATATAAAAACTTTAAACCCTAGCTTAAAAACAATAAAATTTCATCCCGCAGGGGACATATAGGGATCATAGTCTTATAAAATATATTTGACTGCATTGGCAGCTATTACTTTTTTAAAAAGTTTAAATTCACACCTTTTAGACTCAGAATCCATGTGAACCCAGAACCTTTTTCAACAACCGAGTCTACTGATCTCTCAGTATGAGAGACTTGACCGTGGTCTCTGCGAGCCTGACAACTGAACTCCAGCTGTGGGAAACACCACTTGTGGCTGACTCTGCTTTGAGCATGAGGGTTGAACCAGATCAACCTTGACCTCTGTCAAGCACAAATAGAAATGCATACTGAAAAATGGATTTTTGTTTTTTGGGGGAGGGGGGAAGAAGAAATAAGAAAATGCATTCCAGAATCCAAAACCCTCTGATAATGTACTGAAAGAAATTTTTGTTTTAGGTTTAATCCCATGTGTAGTTTAAGGCAAGTTTGTTCTATTTATCTCTCTTGCTTTATTTGGAATCCAAGCACATTAACAACATAAATTGTTTTAAGATGCTCTGTGTTTTTACATTTCTCTTGTGAAGAACACCAGCATTTCAAAGAACTGAACATTTCCAACAAGTTGGAGAGGAGAAATAAAATGGTATTTGCATTTAAACTATATTCATTTCTATGGAGAAAAGAGGTATTAACAAGAAACAATTACAGACAGGAAAATTAACAAGTAAACCCAACCCTAAACCAACCAAACAAAATCCTCCAAGAACTCTATTGTTCCTCCAGTTGAACCAGATTGAAAAGTGAGAACTAAATTAAGATGTCACCCAGAGATCAGGAGGTTGAAAAGATAATGTGTAACACACAATGCAATGAATAATGAGCCCCAGGCCTTGCCTTGTACCTTGGTGTTAATGATCTTTACTTCTTTTCAAGGAAGAACAGATCAGAGCTATAAAGTCTTTGTAACTTTCCCGCTTCTCTTTGGTATTCTGAAAGCAATTTGCCTTCTGACTCAAAATTTTAAGTCTTAAAAATCCAATATCCAGATATGACTATTGAGTATTTGCACCTTCTCACCGATGAACTCTTTAGGAAAATACTTCAGGGATGAAAACGATCAGATTCTAATGATCAGATTATGTCCACCACCTTTTACCTGACCACCTTTGATCATTACATCTCCACAGTCAGGAAATGTGGTTGTGGGTGAAGCACTTTTCAGAACACGAATCACAAAGGACTCTCATTTACCTGCATAACACGTCAGGAAAAAAGAAAATGCTGTATCTGAGTTCAGTGTTGTAGCCCTCTAATTCAGGATAAAGCTCAGCAAAAGGCATTGTCTTGTCTCACTGGCTTCTCAGTTAGAGAAATCAGAAGTGGAAGAGAAATGGTCTTTAAATTCAGCTCATCAACAGGCACTGGGCTATTTCACAATACAGCAGCCCATAAAAAGCATTTCTCCTTCAAGCCCTTTTAAGAAGCCTCACAAAGGTAGATGTACAAGACTGAATTGCAGCACAGAACTTCTTTGCAGCATGTTTCTAAAACACCCTTTGGATCTGGTGGAGAAACCTCATTCCAGCAACTTGGAAAGTACTTAAATCCCAACTGTTTTTGCCCCATTTAACTAAAATATGTGGGTTTTACCTAAAAAGAGAAAAATTCCTTAAGTCACTGAAACCCTTTAAACTCTTTCCAAAGGTCAATAAACTTTCTTCCTTACAAAAGTTGGCTATTAATAGAAAGAACTCAGACCCAGAGAGTATCAGAGCTGCCTAGGCTGACTGAATACAAATTGATGTGCAATATAATACGACTTTTGTGTCTTCTGTTTCTTCAGCAGCAACCTTTCTCTATTGGTTTCATTTCCCCCTCATGTTTGCATAAAACAAATCCGACCAGAAAACAACAATTTACAAAAAACAAGACTCAAGACTAAGGGAATATATCATGCCTTTGGAATACTGAGATCAAGCAATACCTACTCACTCAGCACATCATCTGTAGGCCACGGGCATTTGGCATCAAACACTGAGTTAACTTCAGAAGCTGTAAGAAAAATCACCAATCTCCTAATGTACTTCCTAATTTGGGTTTGTGTTAGTTCAAGAACAGTGTAGTTTTTGAGTGGGTGGGAGAAGCTGCTCGCAGCCTCTGCTGTGTCTGGCACAGAGCCAATCGCTGAAGGCTCGGACCACGGGCAGGCTGTCAGCCCAGTTACAGAGGTTGGTAACGCCGGTGCGATGACAGATTTAAGAAAGAAAAAAGCGAGGGAAACTCTTTTTCTTCCTCCCCTCGGAGGGGTGGTGAGGGGGCCGTGCTGCCAGGGGGGCCATCCCGGTGCCACGAGCAGCCACATGGCCGAGACCACGCGGCCGCTGGGAGCGGCGCCGGGAGCGCCCACGCGGCCGGCGCGGTGCCAGCAGGGACCGTGGTGCCAGCAGTGAGGGGCATGGCGAGCGGTTCCCCGATGTGGAGCCTGGATGGGATCACCCTCTTGGCGTTGCAGAACTCTATAAAAAACTTTTCAATGGATAGAACTTGAGAACAGACGAACCTACGGACAGCAACGCTCTCCTGAGTCAGAGAGAAGGGAAGGGTGAAGACAGGTGAAGAGAACCAACACGGCAGCACCGAGGGCAGTGAAAAGAGGGAGGGGGAAGAAGTGCTTCGAGCGTTGGAGCTGAGATTCTCCTGCAAGCCGTGGTGAGGGCTACGATACAACAAGTTGTTTCCCTGTAATTCATAAAGTGCAGGGGGGGATGCAGAGATCCACTCGCAGCCCGTGAGGAGAAGTGCCCACGCTGGAGCGAGTGGATGCTGAAAGCTGTAAGCTAGTGAGGAACTCGAACAGAGAGAGATGACCCTTGCTTCCAGAGATAGAGAGCCCTTGCTTCCAAACTAGAACAGCTTACCCTTAAAAGACTAAACCCCATGAACTGAAATGACTTTACTTTCTTCCCAGCCCCTCCCTCTTTCCCACGGACTGCACAAGGAGACAACACATGGCGTTTTTGGTCAGTCTTTCATTTCCTAGAAATCTTTCTTCAGTATGTTAGGGAAAATGCTTAGGGAAAAACAGTTTCTTTCTTCTGCTGTGCTGTGGGATCCTTACCATGGGAGATAGTTCTCTGCAAATTTTCTAGCGTCTTAATTTTCACATAGCAGCCCCACCCGACGTGCTGTAACGTGAGTGCCTCCCATGAACATAATCTGGCCAAGGTTTAAGAATGTCAGTTTGGGAAAACCTTCGTTTTCCTTTGTGGTTCCCCATATACAGACAGATCCAGTCAGGAGATATTTGTCAGGCTTGCATGGCTACACACTTTTCCATCATTCCCAATTCCCGGTGCACCTTTAGACTTTCCATGCCTAACCTTAGCTGGGCAGATCTGTTTAGGTTATTTGATCAAGCAGTTTCTAAAAGGACTGGAATAGAAGAAATAGAAATACCTGGCATTCATCTGGGATGGACAGGGATCATGTGTTTTGAAGAAGTGTGTGACTGCTCCTTCCAAAACCGCTCACCATTTCCAAGCACGGGGGCACAGTAAGCGCTTTGAAAAACAGCAGGCACATACAGGAAGTCTCACTTCTTTATGTAGAAGATTAAAGCATCCACTGAAAACTAGTCAAAACTGTTCAGTCATGATCTCAATTGCATCCTTTTGTTTATCATTTGAAAAAGGTTTCCTCTGATTTCTGTGCCTTAACCAGAGGGCCTGCAGAAGCAAGAGAAACTTAATGAGCTGCTCTAACTGTGGAAGAAGGAATAGTTAAAGTGATCTGAATCAGTTGTTCTTCTTTAGAAGTATATCACAGCTTCCATGATGTTCTGACAAGATCTTTTTTTGTGCAATCAGTCTTAAATATTTTCACAGAAGTGATCATTAAGTCATGAAAAATAATGTAACATCTGTCGCAGTTTTCAGTTTAAAGCGTAGCTTACAAAGTAATAAGGGGAAAATCTCCCCACTTTTTGTTTACAAAAATTAAATTAAAATGTACAGGACCAAACACAGGCACTTTCCAAAGAACAAAAATTAAACCAAACCATGAATTATTCGATAGTAATAGATGACAGCTCCGGTTTCGGAGGGTCACCCGCGGCTCCCTCAGCAGTGGCGTTAGTCTTTGGCTGCTCTGGCACATCTTCTTCCTTCTCTGCCAACCCACCCAGAGACCCCAAGGGGAAAGTGCTTTCACAATTCTGAGTTGACGACACCTGTGAAATGACAGGCATTTGGACAGAAGAGTTGTTTTCAAAGCCATGCTCCCCTAGCTCATACTGCCCGAGGGTCTCCTCTTGTTCCTGGTTTAAGTAGTCCGGTACTAGGAAGTCACTAGAAGAGGGGTAAAGGACAGAAGAGAAACGTCATTTGTCACACCATGGTATCAGCTCCATCACACAAACTACACACTGCATTGCACAGAGAACAAAGGTACTCGTTTCACATTGTCCAAGATCGTGGCAGTGACATACTCCACTGAGCACCATAACCTGGTTCTCATTTCCACACACACAGAATTTAGTCAGTGGCATCTATTTCACATCTATTTCACATCCGTATTTCCTACACAGCAACTTCTTATTATTAGATTGTATCACCTCGATGAGAATGAAAGTTAATGTCCGGAACACATTTGGCACTGAAAACCTCACTGAAAAAAAGGGAGCACTCAAGCTTTAAAAATAGAAACAAAAATGAGTTTAGCACTGGCAAAATGTGGCCCTTCCCATGTCTGAGGTACAATATCTCCCAGAGCAGCAGCAGGACTTCCTTTTAATCCTTTCTGGACAACGCTTCTGCTATGTACTCTTAACAGCTGAGGGCTGAGTGGATCCAAAGAAAACCTATCAAACGCTCCAGTTGTATTTTCAGAGCATGAGAACGTAATGAAAATAAATTTCTTTGCAAGTTTTCAGCACCAGACATGAAGTTTGTACTTGAGACAAGTATATACATATAGCACATATATGCACGTTTGTATGCTTTGGTTCCACCTGGCAATGCGTCAGTTAAAAGAAATCCTTAAATGACAGCAGCATCCACTGCTCCAACCCAAACTCAACAGTCAGCTCTGCTAAACCTCGTGTTTGTCAAATCAGAATGAAGGAATTGTGAGATATGCCAAGGCTTTTGTGCCCTGATAAAAAATGTCCAAGTGGCCCTTACTATTTCCAAACCTATTAGTCTAATCATTTAGTAATGTTATCTAGAAAATGAAAAAGGGGAAGGTTTGGAGTCATGCAATCTTTCCACAGTGTTAAGCAAGCACTTAAAACGAAGTAGGAAGTCTGTGCCCTATGAAAGTGAACAGGCTACGTACAAGATTTTGAATAGCAAATCAATATCAAATCACAGATACTGTAGTACAGAACACTATGGCTTCACACCATTAGCTTGGCCATAGATACTACTGAAAAGAGAAATTAGGTAACCCAGAACCAGCCTCTGCATATCACTGGATTCTTCAGTGGCCTCCTATATAGCTCCCATGCTGTAAGACAGATCAGATACAACAGAGAGTGGAGCACGAATCAATCTGACTGGAATTAGCTGGCAGCCTGTTGAGAGGCACAGCAGGCTGCCCTGACAGCAGGAAATGATGATCTAAGAAAAAAAAAGAAGAAGAAAAAAAAGGCAAAAAAAAGAGCAAGTTTCCCTGTTAGGTTTTTGCTGTGCACCTCACCTGCTCTGGAAGTAGTTTGCTAGCTCTGACGCTTCATGGTTCAAGCTCCTCAGGTGAACGATTAAATTTCCAGAGTTGGTGAACATGGCGCCACATGTTTTGCACTCGTAAATCCGAGGCTTGCGGATAATGTGCCGGGAAACGCGCATGTGGTGTTTATATTCCCCGAAGGAAGTGAAAGTGGCACTACATATCTGGCACCGGAAACAGCGTTTACCTTCGTGCTTCAGGCGATGCATCTTGAGCGAGTAAGCTCGGGTGAACTTTTTCCCACAGCGGTCACACTGAAATGGTTTAATGCCTGTGGAAGAGAGAGCGCAAACACGTTCACCTCTTGTAACCACGAGCCACGGGCAAAATCCTCCCACAGTGCTACAGCACGGGGACAGCAGCTGTAGCCGGTCACAGCAAAGCCCTGTTTGAGGGAGAGATTCTCTGGTTGACTTTAAAAAGGCACAAACAATTAGAGAGAGCGGAGCTGCACTCCCTCAGTAACAACCTCCAGCAAATCTCATCGCTGTGACCTGTCCCGAAGCTCCTTCCCCACGGTTTAAACTGAACACAAGCCCCCATGGATTAGAGCATGGTTAGGATCCTGAGGCACAGCCAACAAGGACCTGATGCTGCAGTCATCTCCAACGCCTTTGAACTCCTTTGATCTCGGGAGATTCTTGTGCCAGACTGGCTCCCAACAATGCAATTATCAGCCTACCCTTAATTGCAATGTTTTTTTCTGGCTGCCTTTGGCCTCAGAGAAGTGTTCTGGCAGGGGGACTGTGTGCACACGGGTGCCCCTGTAATGCAGCAGGAATGGTGATAAAAGGGGGCAGTGGGAGCCTTTATATTGCGTGGGAACCTTGCTATATGTCGTGGTTTGACACCGGCACCCATGAGAGTCGCTTGCTCATCCTCCCCTGCCACAGCTGGGCAGAGGAGAGAGGGAAAAAAAATAAACGAAGGCTTCATTTGTTGAGATAAGGACTGGGACAAAACACTTCAAGGGCAAAAACAGGCTTAACTTAAAGTTACAAAATGGATTTATTGCTAACAGAATCAGAGGAGGATAATGAGAAATAACATAAGCCCTTAGAACACACCTTCTACCCCCCAGCCCCTCCTTTCTTCCCACTGACACCACAGGGAGACAGGGCAGGGGGCTTTGGTCAGTTCATCACTGAGATTTCCTTCCACTGCTCTGGGAGAGGAGTCCTTCTCCTGTGAGGCCGTGGGGTCCCTCCCACGGGAGACAGTTCTCCATTAATTTCCCGCCGTGGCTCCACTCCCACGAG
>VXBT01015350.1:187919-215174 GCA_013400235.1 Oriolus oriolus | reverse complement strand
TGACCTTGGTGTCTCCATGTTGTTTTCCCTGACATGTTCTTGCCTCCTCCTCTTCTCTGACTAGAAGCAAAACCATGTGACTTTGTTTTGATTTTCTTCTTAAATCTGTCATCACAGAGGCATTACCAACCCCTCTCATTGGCCCAGGTTTGACCAGCAGCATGTCCATCTTCAGACTCATCAGAGATTGGCTCTGCTGGGCATGGTGGAAACTTCCAGGAGGTTCTCACAGGAGCCACCTCTGTGCCCCCCCGCTACCAAAAACCAGGCCAAGCAAAACCAATACACTGTACAAGAATTTTTGGCAACTTTGCATGACAGACAGCTCTCTAAGGCAGTTTAGCTTCATGCCTCTCATTTTTTTCTTGTATTAATCTAGAAATTCAGTTCCTAGCTCGTTTTTCATTTCTTACCCAAAACCATATGAGCTCTGCAACATGTTGCAGTGGCTGAGTGTGTAATGACACAAAGAGAACTATTACAACATAAAAGTCTGAGTCACCAAAACCTTCTGATTTAATAAAAAGTCTGAACTCCAGAAAGTAGGAAAATCCAAACATGAGGCTAAGAATCTGGAATATGGAGCTCTATTCATAATAGGGCTGTCAAGGAATAAAGAAGACTTTTTCAAAAGGCTGAATGTGCATCAGCCCTGGCTGTTAATTCCCCCAGTCTTTCACTCTGCTTTCCGTACTTTCAAAGCAGGAGGTGAACTTTTAATTGAGGGCTTTTAGACAGAGAAAGCTGTAGCTAAGGTTACACTGAAACGCCCTGTTAAGCATGTGAAAACAAGTTAATAAACTGGAATATGGTCTTGTGGAGCTCAAACTTTTCATGCTTTCCTACTGTCCAAGGGCATCTATTTCCTCTGGTAGTTTGAAGGAAATCTCTTTAGCCATTTTGCTCGTGTGAAAACACTTTCAACATTTACAAGCTTTGAGACTTTTTTTGCGCGTTGATGATTCTAAACCAGCTATTCAAATCTCTTCCAACTTTACCCAGGGGTTGCCAGTTGACAGATTGGCCAGAGATGCTTTGCTGTCAGATTTTAACAACGGGCTTGGGATCATTTCACACCTGATATGCCCACGGAATTTGCTTTTTAAAGCGTTAAACACATATCTGGTTATTTTGCTTGAAAGGATTCGACAAGTAATTGCTGACAGTGAAAAAATTAGACCTTGTCAGTCGTGGCTGCTCTGTCCCTGAATGGTACAGCCTCTGTGTGCAGGTAAGAGTCAAACTCAAACCAGGAGATGCTAAAACATGAGGCTTAGTGTCCAAGTGCAATAACCCTTCGACATTCCCTTTATTCCCTCAAATGTCAATGCTATTGCCAGATAATGCTGACAAGTCTTGCAAAAACCATAGCAAAGACACTGGGGAGTTCATGCTTGGTTAGAAATCAAAATGAATTTGGGGATCAAGGCCCAGAGGAGGCATTCACACAAACCTTGGCTGTTTGTGCTATCTGCAGGAGCTAAACTGATTATCAAACCAACTCAGTTGTCCTGCGATCCCTCCAAAAATTCTGAGATCCAAAGGCATTTGGATCAACATTCTTCAATGCAAGACATCAAATGCAAGACAACATTCTTCAATGCAAGGACACAGATAGACAATATTTTCTTATGGTTGCAAGTCTCCTCTAAAACACAGCAGAGAATTACAACATGGCAGAGGAAGAATTTCAATCTACTTCTTCAGTGCGATAAAAGGGCCAAGTATACTTTATTTCATCTCAGATCTTTTTCAGGAAAATGACTTATCCTGATGAGTTCCCAGGCAATCAGGTTTTTTCAGTCCACACAAATGCTAATCATCCATGAGCACAACTATCAGTCAGACTCCAGGGATCAAAACAAGCATTCAATGAGACAAACCTCTACCCAGTCTTTCTGAAATCAACTCTCAAGCACTTGGCGAGTAAAAAACCTGCATTATTACAATTGCTGCACAGCGAGGCTGTGAATCAGGGATTCTGGGGAGCAGTGGTGTTTCTTACCTGAGTGGATAAGCATGTGTTGTTTTAGGTTCTGAATGCGAGTGAAGCGGACCCCGCACGTGGGACACTGAAAGGGTCTGTCGGGACCGTTTGGGCTGGGCCTCTCAGTGCTGCTGGTGGAAGGAGCAATGTAGAGTTGATAGGGATACTGAGCGTTCTCCAGACTACAAAGAAAAAAGGCACTGACTTACAAACAAGCCAGAGAAATGACTGAAGAAACCTTGTCTTTGAAAATCTGACCCTTGAGCACTTTTTGTGTGAGAAGAAGAAAGAGACTGGCACGTCACATTTCTGCTGGAATCTCCATTTATTCTGGAAATTTATGGGTCTGTAGCAATGTGTCTGACTCTGCACATCTGAACAAACCCAGGGAATAAGCTCAGACTTCTGTTTCTTTGGGCAGCAGGCCTCAGCACAACTGCAAACTGAACATTATTTTCCAGGCGTGGGCATTTTCTCCAGCATATCGATGACTTGCAATCACTAAGCAGTCCCCAAGGAAGAGTTTAAAGAGCTGAGCAAATGAAAAGCAAAGAAGTATTTTGCAGCTTCAGTGATATTTACAAATGAAATTAAAGCCAATTAATTTTTCATCTCAATCCAAGTTCCATGAACAAATACTAGTATCTATAATTGCATATTTCTAAGTTTAAAATATTAATCTAATGAATCAATACTTGCTCTTTTTCTAACTCAGAGCACTCCATGAGCACAGCTCCAGTGCTGTGTTTAAAAAACAGCACACAGACTGCAATAAGGAACAATTTAACTTTCAAAGTAATTTATTTAAAACTGACTAATTGCTCCTCCATAGCCTCTAGCTGCAAACTGTTTAAGGGAACTATAGTGCTCTAATCCAAGTCCTCAGGCAAGGAACTTGCTAAAGGGCACATTGAAATAAGAACAAATCTTCTGGTACAAACATGGGAACAACAGGATTTGTACTTACCTGGGGTTTCCCTTCGCTGAGCATTAAGGTCTGTATTTTTTGGTGAAATAGCCATTTCAGCTTGCTCACAGCCCGCTGAAAGATCACACATGGCTGGCAGCAGGGAACTGCTCTGACCCTGACTATTCATTCTGTGGCCAGCACATTGCAGCTTCAGCTTTACTAAACTGTAATGTGTGAAATGTCCTGAGAAAAGATACAATGATGCCTCCTCACAGTCAGAAAGTTTTCCTAACTGAGGAAATCCTGCTGCTGCTCTGCTTCCACCTCAAGCCCAGAGGGCTGGCTTCAGGGTTATGCTGGATTTGGGAACTTCTAACATTCACACAAATACATTTTCCTACACATCATACAAAAATCCACAGAGCAGGTCAGCACAGGAGGGCCAGAACTAGGATCACCTCTTTACAATCAACACTGAAACGGTCTTTATTCTGGAAAAGGATGTCACTACAACTGTGAAAGACAAGGGGTTTCTGAATTCCGAGTGCAGAATTCTCAGCAGCAAAAGTTCCAGTTGTAAAATTTATCGGGAGAGAGAGCACAAGGTATCTCTTGATACCCACAAGATTAAAGAGTTTCCTGTAGGAGTTTAGTATCGCTCAGTCTGTAAAACCCATAAGGATTTCTGATCTCACATGGCATGGAGGTAAATATTCTTTCCTTCTTTGCATGGAAGAGATCTTTTAGTGGGAATTTTCACTGTGTTTAAAGAATTTTTTATCTTTTGAATTTTCTATGCAGCTTGTGCTGAAGCTCTGCACTTTTATAGGAAATTTCTGAAATAATCCACTGCTGAAAATATGTGTGCCACTTGACTTCAGAATTATAGGTGTAAAAGCATGGATTAGTTCTAGTGCAACATGTGCTCCTACTCTTAATTCAACCTTTAAGTGCTGGGTGTTATTTTTATACTCAGGTTTGTTAGCAGATAGATAAAATCTTGCATGTCATCCAAAAAGTCTTATCTAAGCAGTTATTTTCCCTTTTTAATCCTACAGTGGGACAGATTTTAGATGGAAATGACGGGAGAAGATTTTATGAGCTATGAAAATGCAGCCCTTGGTTATTAGCTCTATACGGAGCTTCTCTTGACGCAGTTTCTGAAATTACTTCCAAAGGTTCACACTTCTCCCTCAAACCCACTTGTCTTACAAACCCCTGCAAAAACCAGTTTGGAAAAATGTGCTTAGAGAGGGAATAGCTAAGAACTAGAAGTGAAAGCAGTTTTTGTGCACCCCTGTGTGCCATGTGTGGGTACCTCACTTGGCTCTAACAGAACTACGAGGTCTCTTTGACCAAACAGACACAGTTTCGTTTGGTTTCTTCTGCCAGCCTTCCCTTATAAGGGATTCCCTTAATAAATCACTCAGCTCAGCACAGCAAAAACCTGCTAAATATTTACAGCAAGTGCCATGCAGCCTCTTGGTAAGAAGCTACAGGCAGAAAGTTTGGGAGAAGAGATTTAAGGCTGCTCTGCCTGTTCTGTGGCTTGCAGTAGCGAGGTCTGGTGAAGTCAGGGCTAGGTCCTTGTTTTCAGTTTGTTGCTTTTGGGGCTGCATATCACCTTTAGCATGCATGTTTCACATAGAGGTTTAATTAAAATTTATTTATAAAGAACAATAACGAAGAAACAGCAAAAACATGACTATCTTCACCAGTGCTGCCTGGAAACAGATAGGAAATTAAAAGCAACGAGTAAGCAGAGTCTGACTTTCATCACCTATGTTCTCCTAAAGTATCTGCCCCTCCAGGCACTGATTGTACTTTGATCAACACAGAGAACTAGGTGTAGGAACAACTCAGCATTCCGGGATTAAGGCTGGGGAGGTTAATTACAGCACAGCACTTGCTGCAGAACACTTTGCACACCAGGTTGGTACATACCGATCATCATCGTCTGCATGAGCGTTAGTGCCAGAGGTGCTTTGGAGTGTGGGCAATCCCTCTGTAACCCCCTCATCTATTGAGCCTAGGCAAAGAAAAAAGGGCAATTTAATGCAAATAACTGTTCAAAAAGGGTTGGGGGGCAGGTAAATACACATCAAGCTTGCTTTCCCAAACCTCTGATAGATGCTGCTTCCTGGGTGATAAGATAATAAAAGTGCCTTGGAAAAGTAATTTATAACACCCAGAAGCAACTTGTTCCAAATCAGCTTCTCTCTGCACAGATTATCCAGTAAACTGACAACTCAATAAAGGGCACATATTTGGTACACCTAGAAAATGGAAATGTTATATACAGCCAGTTTTCAAAACACATCCAGTACTAGCACTGTAAACCAGAAATGTTACGTTCACCTAAAGGGACTATTTTGTCAATTTTTCAAGACTTCCTGAGCACTAAGGAATTCAAACCTGCTACGCTAAATGGCTTTTGTGTTCCAAATCTTCCATAAATATATTAATTGATAACGTCTTCATTTATTGATAAGCAGCTGAGACAGGAAGAGCCCTCTGGGAAATCGGAAATGCAACACAAAAGGGACCAGACACCTGTTTGTTAGAGAAATGTATAAACAAAACCACTCCAGAGCTCTGCTCAGGGCACCAGCACTGGGGCTTGGGGAACAGAATCCAGTGGAAATGCAGCACTAAAACAAACCCACACCTTAATTCACTGATGTGGCTGCTGCTCTTGGGCCTCTCTCATCACCTCTGGGAGTTTGGCCAAGCAGCCTCTGATCTCCCCCACTGAATCCACGGGAGACGAGGACAGATGGGGAAGGAGATTTCTCTCCCTACAGCTCGAGGACAAGCAAAGCACAGGACAGTGCCATGAGCTGCTCTTGCTGCTGTGGTAAAATAATTCTGCTTTCTAAGAGAGGGGTACGTGAGCAACCTGAATTTGGAAACCCTAAAGCTCACCAGGAAAATCAAGTAGCATCAGGCGTACCCTGGCAAGTGTCAGATAAAACAGCAAACCAAAGAGAAGGAACAAAGACGTGAAAAGTAAAGCAGAAAATGTGCATATTCTGTCAAAAAGAATGAGAGATCTTTCCTGAAGTGAAAGATTCTTGTCTTAATGTGATGCCATGTTATGGGGCCAGTGACAAGAGGAAAATTGCATCTCTGGCAGCTTCACAATTAGCAAAATGAAAATTTTTGATTTTGTTAAGAGGTGACAAACTGTACTTGGGAAATTCATCAACTAAGCAATCTATAAAGTTACAAAAGTTGATCCCATTTTGATTTATCCTTCTTTCTCATGAAATACTTAAATGAAAGTCTACTGAAAAATAAACCCAACTGCTCTTAGGTTTCATTTCATGCCTTCACCTCTCAAATGCCAAAAGTGCTAATGAGTTATGAGAGTATCTTCCCAGACACAGCTGTTTTTGTAACCATAATGACTTATTTATCAAGTCCCTGCTCCATGTCTCCTTCTGTATTATACCATGCTTCCAAATATAATAAATTGCAAATGAACAATTCTTAAATTTCCCAAAGAGTGAATAAGAGCGTTTTGCAATATCAGAGAGACAGGCAAGAATGCTTTTGTAAATGCACTATAAAACACTGAGATAAATATATGCAATTACATGAGGAAACTATGCTCAGGGAAGAAAAAGCTGTACTTTACCAGCTCTTGCTGCCTCCATTTACTATTCTTACATTACTACATAAAGTAATGCATCTTTGGGAGGTTAAAAAGTGCTTTCTAGCTACAAAGTGTGCTGTATCATAACTGTGCTAAAAAGCAAGAACACTGTTCCCCTTTATAGAAAACATGAATAAAAACCATTCTGAGGATGGTTATTATACCAAGACCACTAAATATTAATTCAAACACATCCAAAGACAAAGAACAGATTTGTATTTTAAAGATTTTGCCCTGGCACATTCTTCTTCTCTCTGCAGCTGTTTTAAGGCAGAACATGCTGTACTAACAGCAATGACAGATATTTAAGTTTAAAAATTGTAATCACTAGAGCCTGAGATTCTCTACCACATGCACACAAAACTACTCATCTGTAGCCTGGAGTTTACACCCAGTTTGTTCTTTAAGCTGCCTTGGTGTGATATTTATTTATATATTTATGATCTGTATCACTTGATATGCTATTTTTAACTTCCCCTAATCATTATTACTACTTGTTCTATTTTGTCTCTGATGATATAATTACTTTGATGAAATAATTTGCATCTTTTATCACATGGCCCAGGCAAAGTCTTTCAGTTCTGACTATAATGAGTTAAAAACTGAATCAAACAAAAGCTGGTTTTGAACAAGGACCTCTTTTCCTGGTGACTCCCCAGCAAACAAATAGTTTCTTTTAGTTTTCAATTTATGCACTATTTTGACAAACTACATTTAAAGATTTAGAGTTAAACTATAAGATATGAAGTCTGTTCCTCAGCAGAACATCCTTGTCTCCAGTAAAGACAACATTTTCATTTGGAAAAAGCATTACAATCTAAAATATCAACTCGTGAGCTGTACAAACTGGAGAACAATCCAAGGGCAAAGGATGGCATAAATGGGAAATACTTTAATCTCTTTTTAGTGAGAATTACCTGAACAGTTTGACACTGACTGTACATTGCTGCTCTGGAAGGTCAGCCTGATCTCACTTTCTCCAGAGAAGGCACAGTGTTGCACTGACCAAAGTGAACAAATAATGCAGACTACAAGGCTGCAGCTATTTACCTTGTTATAGTTATTTATTTAATTAACTGGGGCAGCCCTTCACGTACACATTATTTGAATGATGCAGAGCAGTACATCTGCCATTCTATGGTTTTCAAACAGAACAGACTTCATTAAAAATCTTTCAGTAAACAAACTTTGCTGAGCACAGGTCAAGCCACTTGAGAGTAAAATAGCTGACTCGGGCAAAATTTTGATAATTAAACTAGAAATATTGCAAAACCTCTATCTTCTGATTTACTAAAAGCCATTCAATGCATTCTGTGCAGAGCAAAAACGGATTGTTCCAGTAACCTTTAAGTATTAGCTCTTAATAAAGAACAGCCTGCTATAAGAACCCAACACTGGTTTCAAACTGTCTTTCATGGAAAAAAGACTTCTCTTAGCAACCAGCAGCATTTGAAGAAGCAACTTGAGAATCAAATCCCACAGAAATGGAAAGATTCTCAAAGTTATGACTGTGTGGTTTTATTTTTGTCTGGGGCATTAAGATGACAGTGTTTCACCACTTATTTTGCAAATCCTCTTACAAAGGCTCTCTGTCACGATTATACAAGATTTGATGTCTGATGCAAAGTACCATTCTAACCCTTTGTGGCTTCAGGCACAAGCCTTTCAAATGTGGTGCTGCAGCTCAGCTGAGATCGTGCCTTTTGACACTAATGAAAGCAGAATTAAGTTTCCCCAGTCAGGCAACTAGAGGTAAAAAGGAGTTATCAACCTCTGCTGAATAAAGAGGGCTGCCACAGGCTTGCCATTCTCAGCTGCCTTCTGCAAAGTTATTTAAAGAATTCCAAGTTTATGTGTAACATTTCATAAATCAGGAGAATAAAAGGGAGTTTCACAAAAGTAAAGCAAGAAAACCCACGAGGCAGATTTCCTCCAAGAAAATCAGCAGTGCTCACGTGCCTGTTGCTATATGTAACTCCAGAAATGGTCATACCTATAGATGAAGACTGAGGGCTGATCAGGAGATCTTCCTGCACTTGCTCGCTCCCTGGGACCGTCTGCTGGTCGCTCAGGGAGCTCTGGGATGCGCTCACAGGCTGTGACACCTCCTCGTGAACCTCCTCGTCACTCAGCCTTTCCACTTTGACACGCACGTCTTCCTCGATCACCAGGGGAGAACTGGCTTTCGTGCTCTCACAAGTCACGTAATCCGTCATTCTCCTGTTGGACTCGGAGGGCCCGGGCACTTCCAAAGTCCTAGAGTTCTCCCCCTGCTTCACCTTTTCTGACTGAAGTCTTCGATCAATTCCAAAAGGAAAAGTCCAGGGAAAAGCTAAGGACGAGTCCACAGGCTGATTTCTGGACTCTGGGTAGGAAGTTGAAGGATTGAGCACTTGGGGGGAACTGGTTTGTGTGTTACACTTGAGGGGGCTCTCAGGAGACATAACGATGTAGCTTTTACGCTTTCTCCGAGACTCCCGGCAAACGGGAATGGTTCTTTCCACTACGCTGCACTCAGAGGAGACGGGAGACAGGCTGCCGTCTCGGGAAGTGAAATTGCAGTTTGCACTGTTCTCCTGTCCTGCATCCAGCACCTTCTCCTGCTGGCTGTTGGGTGTATTCCATAAAATGCTGGACTTCATGAACTCCGAGCACGTGCTGGCCACGCTGAACATCTGCATGTAGCTGGCGGCAGCCAGCACATCGATAATGTTTTCTGTGTTGATGGACAGCGTCGCTGTGTAAGCGTACTCCAGGAGAGGGATGAACCCTGTCACCGTCACGTGGTGCAGGTCTAACACACTCTTGCTCTCGTCCTCGGCTTGGCCAACGAGTTTGGAGCGGAAGAAGTCACTGCAGGCTGCCAGAACCACCTTGTGTGCCCTGAAGATCTTGTCCTGGACGCGGATGGTGATGTCACAGAAGTGTCCGTCGTTCCGGAGCATGTTCAGCTTCCCCAGCATCTCCTGACTGTGAGCAGGGGAGTTATGAGTGAATGTTTTAACACCCATTTTTAGCTGGTTCTCTTAGCGTTCTTCCCACATACGACAGATCAAAGGTATCCTGAAATAAAGAGGAAAACTGTCACTTTCATCTCTGAAAGCAAACGTCAAGTAGATTCATGATTATAAGACTGTATGAAGAAAACTCATCTGAATTCTGTAAGGCCAGGTTCTCCTAGGATCCAGACTGTGCAGGGGACTAACTGTACAGAAATGCAATTACTTACTTGTAGTTTTCATAATCCCAGGTTAAATTATTTGCAATCTATCCCTATCATCTTCCATACATCTATGCATCGATATATCTGGATCTCCCTATACATACAGGGGTATCCCTCTCTCCACATTCCTGCTATTGTTCACTCAAAGCCAAATTCCCAACACAGTTCAAAAAAAATGTTTTTCATACTAAAAATAAAGCATTTTTAAAACTATTGTCTATGTAGAAACCTGTATTTTTATTTCCTGGGCCCAGAAAACTATTGTTGATGGTTCTTATACCTGACAGACTACCGAATGTTTCTTTTAAGCAGAAAAGTCACCAGCTTGAGTCAACAACAAGGGTGCAGGAGTAAGCAAATCTCCCAGGGAAGGTATTTAATACCAGACAAGCTTTAGAGAAACTACAGCATGAATTTTCAGAGGCCAGAGTTCAAACTAGTAAACATAAAACAACAGTTGCCAATAGTTCTGATTTCCTGCTATAGTGCAGGTATTGATTGCCTAAAGCTGCTTTTAACAAATCGTTTTAGACTAGGATGAGAAGTTATTGCAAATTCCTTCACAAACACAATGCATTATAAATCTCAAAGGAAAGTTTCAGTTTAAATCAAATACACATAAACTGATTTTATGTATGTGATAAATAAAACAAGGAGGGCAATTTCTTTCTTCTGAAAAACACAAACCTGCCTTCTTGGGGACTGGTTCTCTCCATGTGGGAGCAAATGGATGTGTTTTGTGCAAGGTCCTGATGAGAATGGGGAGTTTGACCCCAGATTTCTCAAAAAATTTCAGAAACATTTCACTGTAAAGGGAACATAAATCCCCGTGTTTCACCTCCTTAAGCCCCTTCCAAGCTTCTGTGAAAGTTTTCTGTGTTGTACATACCTCATACAATTAACATGATATAGAATTATCTCACTGGTTAAACATCAACAACATTATTGGACTTGATTAATTCCTGGAGTCAGCCAGTTTCTGCACATCATCCTTCTTTCCCTTTCACATAAAAAACCATACCATGCTTGCAAATGGCTCACATGGAGCTTTGCAGATACAAAGAGCAACTTCAAGGGTGGAACAACTTACCCCAAATGTGACATAGTGAAATGGCAGCTGTCACAGCCCACCTGGTTCTACAGACATCTACACTTGGCTGCTTCTTGTTCCTGGGTTTCCACTTTTGATACTCAAACCCTTGCAGACAGAGGAAAACTAACTGTTCAAGAGAATAGATTAACTAACACTTGATAATATATATAAAGTCTGGCGGAAAGTATAAGGGCCATTTGGGTTTAAAATGAAATTTCACACTAGTGCAGAGGAAGAAGTTAAGCACAAGCAAAACATTCCCTTCACTGAAAGAAAACAGATCGACCTCAAGAGGCATCTGAATACCCAGACTGCTTGTTCTCCAGCATGAATCAAATGAAAAGCATATTTCATTGATCTCAGACCAAAACGCTACAGCAAAATCTTGTAACAGCACATTCAGGAATGGCCTTTGGACACCCTTCCCTCTGAAATCCTGGTTGCTGCAGCGGTTCCTTGGCACATCAGAAGTCCACAAGCACTTCTGTTCAGCAGCTCGTACAAGAACAATACACCCACAAATAGCCACAGAATCACTTGGTATTTAGAAATAGTACCAATATGTCATTATAAACAAGGAGAAAAATCTCAGAGCAATCCTCCCAGTTCCTACAGGCCCAAAAGACAAGCTCAGTTTCCTCTCTGTTCTTCTGAACAAGCAATGCTCATCCCTCCAGTCCCAAAGTGAGAGCTCGATTCTGCTACTCTGCTCTAAACCATTCCTTGTGCTACTCCCCCCTTCCTGCCGCCTCTTCCCTCTTCTGGCTTCCTTTCCCCTTCTCCTTTCATCTTTTGCTTCCTTGACCTTGATCTGGTTACAGAATTTAAAATAAAATAGCGGAAGTCAGTGATGTGCAATAAATTGATTTAAATTTATTACAGGAGCAGTGTTCCTGCCATGAATGTGGGATATTGCTCTGTTAAATCACTTCTGTAAAATGACTTTCACCCTCATTGCACTGACGCCTCCATTCAAACAAGTGGCTCCTGCCCAGGCCTCAGTCTGAACAAGGAGCATGCACATACACGCTATTTTCAGGAAAATCCAAAGGGTTGGGCTGAGGAGGGGGATCAATATCAGTTCCTTACGGTTAATGATGTAGTAAAAACATCCAATATTTTCAGAAGGTAATTTAAACAGTATGAAAATATTTTCCACGTGAAAAGACGAGCAGGCTAAAGCACAGCCAGGTTACACAATGGTGCAACCCTCTTTCTAATCTTTCAGCAGCACAAGGCACTTTTACAGCTGCACTCAATTCACAGTGACCTAAGAGAGTAAAGGGCTGCATCATTACAGCTTCACCTCATCTCTGGTATCATCAGCATTTCAAAATAACACTTTGTCATGTCTTAGTTCCCATTCTCAGGCAGTCCCTGACAGCAGCTCTTGGACCATAAGGTGCAGGATGCCACATCCACAGCGATTCCAGAACTAGAAACCACAACTAAATATACCCACACCCTTGGGAATGTTGGGGTGGGGATCAAGGTGCACACCTAAACTAAGTGGTAAGTGGGTTGGAGCTGGAAAAGTTGTTAATTTTGGAGCCACACACCATTGGGGATTCTCTAAGCAGGGACCAGGGATGGTATCACAGAGAGGGTGGCTTTTCCTTCCCAGCTGCTGAAAGCAGGAATCCTCCTCCCAGTCCCCAGGCACACACTTACGCCCCGGCCCACACCACCTTTCAAACCTCCAGAGAAACACAGTGAAATTCAAAGACACTTTCACAAGTTTTAAGAATATTCACAGTGGGACACTTCAGTCCATATTTAATGGGCTGTATTCAACTTTGCCACAGACATTTACAGTTTGAGAGTGGCTTTTCCAGCATGCATTCCTGCCCTGGAAACACGTGAGGAATCACCACCACAGCACAGATCCCTGAACAAGGTGAGAATGCAAACATGAGCACTTCAGGGCTTCCAGAGCAAGGACAATTTCGTCCACTATTAGCCAAAAGCAGTCTGAAGGGAAGTGCTACTGTACCAAAGACTTTGTACAATTAATTTGAAAATCAGTTGGGTTTTTTTTTACTCCTAGGAGCGTGAAGGAAGACCTGACCTTTAAGCAGTTTGGAGTAACTTAGCTCATTCTCACTGCTTCAAGGCTACTGAAATGCAATTTTTAGCAACAGCTACCACATCCCATACACTGTTTTGGGATTAAACAGGTGTCAAGTTTCTGAGCTTAGAAACAGCAAAGATGAAACTGTACACTCTAAGTGTAATGTTATAATGTAATGAAACTGTAAATGGAAAAGAAACTGTAATGGAATTGAAAAACATTGCTTACATGACCTTGTGTACTTCCATGTACACAAAATTTAGCTCCTTATTCACCTGGAGCCTAATGTTAGGCTCAAATCACTGGGTTTAAAACATGGTATCTATAATAACCTTCTGGAAGAGTGAGTGAATCAAACTCACAGACCTGTTTGCATTCAGTTTCTCACTTAGTTCCATCATTTCAAAACAAAAGTGATTTTTAGCACCACAAACCCACCACCCTACCTTTAACTGCTGTATCCTGACCTGTGGCAATTTACAGCATGAAAACACCAACTCTTTCGGAATACTGAAACCAACAGACTTCATACCACTTTGCAGCCACGTAAATCCTAAAAAGATTAGGAAATTCCCACCCTGGTGCTCACCAAGCCCTCAGATACATTCATCCAACTGTGAGCCCACGGTGTAAATCCAGCCACTGGTTGGTTTTTTTATTATTATTATTATTATTATTAGTTTTTAATGCAGATCACTCCTTGGGCACTGGTTAGAACAGCATCCCATCAACAGCAGCAGTCCAGACACAGACAAATCTTCCACAGGGATAAATGTGTGACCTGGATTATTTTATCTCTGTCATCCAGCTGCAGTACACAGGTACCAGCACCCCTCACTCCCTCAAATTAACTGGTTAGTATAATTAAGTATAATTAAGTTCATAATTGAATCAGAACAACTGCTTCAATCAGAACAAATTTCAAGTTTGCTATTTCTATTTCTATCTAAACATGCACCTGTTTCCCCAAAAGCAGCTGGCCTAATAAAAGGTACTATCTCCACTATGAATCTTGCCCTGCTTCAGTTCACAAAACTGCTTGGCCACAGCTACTACACCATTCTAGTTTCAAATCAATCAACAGCACTTTCTAAACTTTATTTAAAATCATATTTTAACTCAGGTCAGTAAAGCTAGTCTGACCTCAACCCAGCAGTGCCAAGCCCGACACTATTCTTGTAAAAGAAAAGGCAAACACGAGGTTTCTGTGCTCAAGATGACATCAGTGTGCAGCATTCACTTCGGTGCTCTGGAATCTCTGGAATGCAAACCTGTAACCTTTGGCTGCAGTGGGTGAGTGGACCAGGGAAATGGCCCATTCTGGGAAGCATGCAGGGCTTGAGAACCTCAGCTTCCTCCAGGAGAGCAGATTCCAAACGTGAGTGCACAAAGGAGCCAGTGTTAAGGCAGTTACTGCATAAACACTGTTATGTTAAACCTGAAAGAGATGCCAAGCTCCAGCCTGTACTGGGAGTGAGGTGATGCCACATCCTGCAAAAAACTGGGAGCACTCAGTGCTGGGGCTGACTCGGTCCTTGGTCTCTCAGTTCAGGAACCAGACTCTGACTCTCCAAACCATTTAAACCTGAAATATTCCAGGACACTGATACTGCTCCTGTGGCCCTTTCCTCCCAGCTGCTCAGAAGAGGCCAATTTTCAGGCACTTTTCTGTTTTAAACAGTCTGGAGGCATTTTGTTCTTGGGCAGGGCTCAAGCTGCACATTGAACAGTCCCCTGGGAAGATCTCTGTCTGCCCAGCAAAGAGTGGCTGATGACAGGTAAGTAACTCCAGAGAACTCACTTGGGAGCTGGAATGGAAGAGCAATTTCACCTAACAAACTGAGAGCTTGAAATACTACAACCCACCTCTTTATTGTTAGCAGTTAATGCTCCCTTTCACAGCAGAAGGCAAATAAAGAGTGTGTTGTGCTTTCCCAATGTACTCCAAAAGTACTGCATTTGACAGGACCATCTATTTTGTAAAGATTGGGGTTTTGGCACACCACTGTTGACAAGTTCATGTGCCAGAGTTTTTGAGGCCACTGACTTCACAACCATCAGTGTTGCTCACAGAAAGCATTTGCTGGGTGCTCTGTAGTCACCCCCCAGCCTGGTCCTTTGTTGTTCCAAACTTAATTTTTTAATTTTTTTTTTACAAGAGCACTTTCCAAGGATCCTACAGTGGCAAATTGCTTCATAAGCAGCCACCTCTTCCTCTGAAAAACTCCTGGCAAAGAGACTTTCCAAATTCTAGAATTTAGATCTTCCTAAATTTCAGGTATAGCCCACCAGAAGCTGCTGCTGAAGGGTGGCAGGCAGTACTCCAGAACTAGACTTCAGCTCCATAGAGGGAGACTAAAATACTGTCAGGAAGCAGCCATGGCTCAAACTGATCCAGGTCAATGTAAATAACCCACATAATTTTCAGAGGCTCTGAATGTTTATCACTCCCAGAAACTGCATTGTGCCAATAAGCTCCTCTCATCACCCAATTTTAAATGAATTTGGAAGCATTTAGGTAAGTTTCTCGTGAGTGCTGTAAGAGCTGAGGTTTACAAAGTCAATGCACCAAGGCTGCAACTCTTCACAAAAAATTGCTGAAAAGATTTGTACATCTGGACATCCTGAGCCGTTACAAGGCCCACCATCATTTTTGGTAGCAACCAAGGTAAAACTCTTCAGGGCAGGAAACAGATAAGGGCAAAAGCACACAATATTTCTTTACTGTAAGTCCTCCAACAGACCAGGTACAGTGTTTATCTGCAAAGGACAAGGCGAAAAGCATCCAGCAGCTCCTCTTCCAAAATAATTACTCAGGAAAAAGGCAGGTCTAGAGCATCCATTAAATACATGTTTCATATTCCTAACAGATCTCTTCAGTTTCCCCAAAATTAAACCCTGTAATAACAGAAAACAAAAGCTTTAACTGTACCATGCCACAAGAGGAAAGCAGATGTGTGCGGCCATGGCAAAGCCCCAGCTCGCAGTTACAGCTCTGACTCACACTGTCACTGCTATCGAAAACATTAATCTTTCATGGGGATAGGAAAAAACTGACTCAGATCATGGAAAAATGCATTTGCATGATGCAAATCTAGTAGGTGCATTTTAATTCTCAGGGCTGGTGAAGGCATAGAGACAAGTAGTGGGGTGCCAAACCCATCAATTTACTCTACAAAATGGTTTTATTGTAAGTCGAGATGGGATGTCAGCTGCAACAGAACACTTCTGAAAGGATAAAATTAGAAAACATTTACATACACATTTTAAGGGAACAGTACCAACAGACTTTCCCCAAGCAGAAGAGCACAGATTATCTTAGACTGGTTTGCATGACTGGAACTTCAGCTGAGTGTTGAATCCAGGAGCTCATACCCGTCCTCTTGGAGCTGCCAAGGCTCCCAGCTACTTATCACCCCTCCAATTTATCACTCAAAACCAGCCACCGGTTTTGGAACAATGCCTTAATCACTGTTAGCTTTTTGAAAAAAGTTAATCTAATTAACTTCTCGATGTATATTCCCATACAAGAGAGAGCAAAAAATTCTCCTATTTTGTCATTCTGTTTTAATTCTTACCAGCAGCAAGGTGTAAGATATGGTCAGACACTGCACCATCCTTGCAATCCACTTCTACACCTTCCTGGTACTTGATTTAACTTCCCTTGCCAAAAGATGGACAACACCTTAGCAGGTACTTCCTGCTCCTCTGTGCTTTTGCAGGATTTTTTATTTTTACACCATGGATATTAAGCACAATACCTGCTGTTAAAGCAATACAGACCAAGAACAAATCAGAAATATTTGCTTAATTCCAAATATCTCCGTTGTCCTCGTTCAAAATTATAAAAAAGAACAGGTTTACAGTTTCCGAAGTGAGATGACCAAAGTCTTCCTCATGTCACAAGACTGCCTTAGCATATAAAAGTCAAGAAAACCACCAAAACATCTACTGTAATGAGAAAGAGGTATATACGTGTCTACTACTTTTAGTTTAGAATATTAAAACCAACAAAAAACATATCACAGAGCTGTTGTTCCCCTACTATGAGGTCACAACAAAGGAAAAGCTGAAAACCATTAAACCTTCACTATTTTTCAGGAGTTGCTGTTTCTACATTTAAGGTGAAGTACAACATGTCTCAGGGATTTTTGTTTGTTTTCCTGACTAGTCATTTGCATGGAAATTAAGAAGCTGGATGTAAAAATTCAGCAGTTGTGTTCTGACAGTGTGAAAGGAGATATTAAAGAGAGCCTGTGCGGGCTGATAGGAAGAAGAATTACAGCCTGCAGAGGAGAGCCCAGCACATGGCAGAGGATGGAAATGTGTGCATCCAAACCAAGCCAAACCTGTCGAGCACAGTGACTCCACAAACCTTCAAAAACTTCCCAGTGATGGAACAGAACAAGGCACAGAACTTACCTATTTGGGCTGATGCATCTTCCAGAGTGTTTCTGCAGAGTGTATCTGTTTGAAACCCCCAGGCATGTCCTGGAACTCAAGAGTGGAGTTCTCCCATCTGGCAGAATTAAGCACTCATCTGCCTGACTCTAATAATTACAGATTCCAAGGCCACATTCATTAACTTCACCAGGAGCCATGTACTTGCAGCAGACTCTCATGCAGCTCTGGCTTGTCATTTCCTCATGAAAGTGACACTTCCAGATTTATTCTTGTCCTTTATCAACCCTTATATATGGCCTACAGGAAAGGGCCTGCAAGACTTTCTTCTGTCTGATCTCAAATTGGCAGGAGAGTTTAATCCTACCTCAATCCTTTCTTTTTAATTTTTACGGCAGGAATTGCATATCAGTTATGTCTCGGGCAAATGAGAGTCCTGGTCTGTGCAGCTGATGGACTCACAGCTGCCATGAAGCAGGTCTATAGTGGAAAACCAATACACAGATAAATGGGGACATTATTAACTGCAGAAATGTCACAGAGCTGGAATTTAAGCCGTCCATAGTGAAGTTTCAACTGCTAAATGCTCCCGTTGGCTTCAGGGCAATGGAAATTCATCTGCACAGCTCTGTAAATGGCCATGGCTGAGCACAGACCCTTCTGACTGATGGGAAAAGCTGCGAGTTGGCAACAGCTTGTAATCCAAACGCTTGGGAATCACTGACAGCCGACCTGGAGCTCGGTACGTAGGCACTGAGTGTGCTGGATTAATACAGCAAGATTAAAGCATAGCTACAACTCCTAGCCCAGATAAAACTTGCAGATTAAATGTCACGCTGTAGGTGTGTAAAACATGTTACCACTCCTTTCATTAGAAGCCAGTCTAAAAGTGTTTCCATTAGACAGTGCTGTGATTAAACACTGATACTTTAATTCTCAGGGAAAAGGCGCCAGTGCACCAGGAGAAGAGGCAGGACTGTTCAAAGGCTGTCTCGTTTTGTGGTACACACCTGCAAATAAACTTGGCAACATAATTTTGTCTCTCAAATATTTAGTGTATTATTAAAAAATATAGAGATGTTTTCATCTCTCAAAGATACATGATTGCAGGTGTTTGTATAGAACTGCAGAAATCTAGCCAAAAGAAAACAAACTGAAGAAAAAAAGAATGAAGAATAAGAAAACAAACAGAAATTGGGATAGCACCTGTGTTTACTGAAGGTAAAGTATCTCAAACTGAATTGATAATGTATTTTTCAGAAAAAGAGGAAATGCCAGCTATGATGAGAACTTCATTAGATGTTTGACTAACAAGACAGAGAGAGCTATTAGTGACAACACAGAGATGAACAGACAAACTGAAGGTGAAGAGTCAGCTGAAAGAAAGTAATTCACGTACTTGGAATAACAGATTAGAGAATTCACCTATGAAGTGCCATAAGAACTTATTTTAGCACAGATTTCCAAGACACTGGCTCAAAAGGTGCTGATCAAAAGGTTAAGATGTATCATCAGCACAACACACAAAAACAAATGACCGAGAACTGGAGCTGCAGGAACAGAACGAAATTCATGGGAAATCCAACAGTATGAATTTAACACTTGATGTGATACATTAGGGAGCTAGAATGGACTTGAGCTGTAAACTGGAAGGCAATGAGTTAACAGTGACTTTGGAGTAAGATCTCCATACTATTAAATTAAATTAACAGCACACAGAACAGCAGCCTACTGCAATGCCTAATTTTTTGCCAGGTATTCGTCAATATCTATTTTAACCTCCTGAAAGATTCTCAGGAAGGGGAGTTTGGTGTATTTTTCTTCTCTGTGCAGCTGTCCCTTAATGTGTCTGTAAAGTAAACTGTGCTTAGATCTTTTCAGAGCATCTCCCTTTACCAGGCAATGTTTCACAAGGGACACCGCAGCAGCTAGGACTGATAGGGAACACATTGAGTGCACTGAGCAGCACAACAGCTCTTAATCCCAGCATCTAATTAAAAGCACAGATTACAATAATCAGGGCAGGAAAGTAGTGCCTGCTGTATGTAAACTGTTATGATGCCACAGACTGCCTTTATGCAACAGTAAGATGTTTCTTGAGACCATTTACAGACAGAGAAAGAAGATATATGTCCTTTTTTAAGACTCTCTACCCTTCTACATAACTGAAGTTTGCTTGCTTCAGCAAAACCCATGTTTCATGCAACAGTGATACTCTGAAATAAGATTTATCTGGGGAGAATTGTGTTGTTTTCCTCAGCTGTGACAGTTTTTTGAGTTTTGGTGTGATCATTTCAAGTCCTCTCTTCTGGAGAACAGAATGTTACCATTCACTACTTCAAAGGACCTAGACTTAACTTGTTGCCTTTTTGAAGCTGCAGTGTAGTGTAGAAAGTTTATGTGCCTAATATAGCTTTCACATGGTTGAATAAGCAAACCAGATAAATGCCACCTTCCCCAGCCTCTGCAGCTTTAAACTTTGCATTGCAGGAATCTCACGTTAGCATTCCATATAACACATAAAAGCAAATTTTCTGACAGCACTTAAAACTGAGGCTCGTGTAACAATATGAGCAGCAACTGTGAAAAGGTCTTGTTCCACACTGAATTACCTTTATTCTCATAATAAAAACTAATGTGTGAACTTCACTAGTCAGAGTGTTTTGGGATATTTCACAGCAGATTCACTACCCTGTACTTCTGGTTTTCACCAGCTCTCCGAAAAAGCACATGATCAAACTACTAAATGTGCCATCAACACATGAAATAAATCTCCATTGGTTTTTTGGGTTTTTTTTTTTGGTAGAATAAAAGCAACAAGTGAATTGAGTCCTCATCGTATCCTTATGCAGGGAAGCGCCTCAGAATGTAATCAGATTATAGCGAACAGACTGATGTGTTACAGCCCTAAGGCACACATTCAAATTCAACCACGCTTTCCATGGCAGTGTTCATGCATAATTTTTATGTGATCTCAGTAACTTTTTTATACTTTTGCTCCACACAAATTCAGGTTAAATTTTTCCCAAATTTCTTAGTGTAGAAAAGCTGTTACACGACCATTTCCCCGCTCTGTGTAATAAAAAGCGAGGCTCCGGTTTTATAGTCCTTGGTCTTTAACAACAGTACCAAAAAACCCAATTGAATATTAAATGCTTCTAAGTACTGCAAATTGCCAAAAAATGTCCATATATTACTTTCATTTGCACGTGGCCGCAACTGCAGCAACCTGTTAATTTAAACTAATTCCAGAAAGCTATTTTTTCTTGTTTTACCATGGCTACCCACAGCATCTGAGCCTTCACTTTCAGAAGCTCTGCAAGCATATCAACACAAAGGCAGGAAAAATATACATGATGAAGACTACTCAAGCCAGCCTCCCAAATTAGTCACAAAAGCAAAAATCTCCAAGCCCTTTCAGGTGATGGCATGTGGAAGTAATATCAGGAAAAATGGCACACCAAAGCAGTATGGCTCAAGATTTTCTTGGTATCACTACTCCACTGGATCCCTGAAAGAGTCAAAAAGACAAAAATAGCAAAACCCCCCCTATCTGTGGTTCCCCACACATTTTTTCCTTTCCTCCAAGGCAAAATCAGGGCCCATCTGGGTGCATGACACCAAAAGCAACCAAAGTGCAGAGTCCCTCCTCTCCAGTACCCCCAAACCATGCCTCCCACCTCATCGTGTGTTCCCTCCCGTCCCTCTGAAACGACTCCCTTGTCTCCTCATTTGACAGAAATAAATGACTGGAAGGCAAACCAGCAGGTCTGTGATAACCAAATTTGGCTAAGTGCTAGTTTTTACTAGTTCAGCACAAAGCTTACCTGTCAACTGACTGGTTGCTTGAAATAGTCAGGTTTATTACACAAAATGACAGCTTTTCTCTCTCACTTTTATTCGAGGAAGCATTACACCCTAATGAAATCCACATTAACTATAACAAATGATTTTTTTTTCTAAAGGGCAATGCAAATCTGAACACTCCCTGAAGCACACCAGCCTCATTAACACCTCCAGTACTGGAAGCAACACTGAAGAAAAACCTTCGTAAAGAGCAGAGGGGAGAGATCAAGGCAAAGTCTCACATCCCATGTGATCCGAGGAGGAGAAAAGGCATTGCTAATCCAGACAGCATGGACTGCTGCCAGCCAGCCAAGGTGTCACAGACATATAAACAACAGCCACCTTCCCAACGGAAGCAGCTATAAAGAATCCTGAACAAGTTCAAGCAAGGCAGGAATGTGGTTGTGTCATCACCCTTTCAGCACTACGTGTACCTCTATTTTCCTAATGACTCATTTATGCAGATAAATGCCTAAAAGGAGTTCTTCTTGGCTCCAAAACCTAAAAGGCCTTGTATTTATCCACAAATCACGTTATCAGGTGAGCAGCAACTCCACAGGCTGTAGCTGTCTGCCCTTGTATGGCCAAAGCTGGCCTGGTAGAACCATATCCATGGTTTGTGCTGGGCATAAGGAGAGTTTTTTAACCTCCAGCATCTTTACTAACATTTTACAGAAACTTTTCACAGTAGGTATTTCAAAACAGGGGTATTCATCCACTTAAAAAATACAAAACAAGATGTTGAAAGAAAACTGCAGGAACTGTTGGACCACAGACCTCCGACACTGTCAGTGTCTGTCCCTAACACGGGAGCAACGTATCCCTTAACCCACCAGTTATTCCCAAACCCATCAGTAATTTCTAGGACTCTTAGGTCTCCACAGGACACGGCATTTTCACGCTTCCAACGCCTTTCAACAGACTTAACTCTGGCAAGCATCCACCACAACTGTAGTTTTTCCATAATGCTCTCTTGCTAATATCCAAATACAAAATGCTTTATCAGCTGCCATCTGTAGCTGTATTTATAAACGAAGATCTTCTTCAGTATCTGTACTTCCACTACAATATCTCTCACTACGATTACTATGTTCATTTGTACTTTGAATATAAAACATTACACATAGTAAATGTGTATTTATCACAGATGAGCTACAAAGTATCCCTTAATTAGAAAGCAAATCTCCCTTTATTCAGTCTTCTTGGGTAAAGCAAGCGAGCAAACGGTATGGTCAAATCACCTCAAAACAATATAGCAGAGCTCAAAAAAAACCAACCCAAAGTGATGTAGAGCTGCCTCTGCAGACAGATGTACTAAACAGACTGGGACAATGCAGCCTGGAAAAGGAAAAGAACCCAAAGAGAGAAAACTGAGAACATGGAAACCTATAAAATCACAAATGAGGTGCTGATGGGAAAAAGATTCTTTATTCTTTCCTATACTACAAACAGTAGGAGGGACTCAATGAGACTACAGTTTAACAAGAAGCAAAAAACCCCCAGAAGCCAGGTATTATTTTTGTACAAACTGAGGGATTCATCACAGGGTATTCTGTGGAAGCTCCAGGTACAAACTGTTCAAAATGTTCAGGCAAATCCCTCAAGGACAGGTCCAACAGGCACTGCCAGCTCAGACCCTCTTGCTCAGGCCACCTCAAACCCCTGCACCACCAGGAGCTGGGGATGATGACTGAGCTGTCTGGGGTTGCTCCTCCACTCTCCCCTAATGATTTACTTCTGGCCACTGTCACAGACCACATGCTGAGCCCAACACACTTTTTGCAGCCCTTATTATCCCATCGTTCATGTACTCTGACAAATCTGTTCATGTGAAATAATTATTTCCCCAGCTCTAAATGGGAACGCATTAAAACCACGCTATTTACAAATAATGCACAGTTTAAGTCACTTCCTTAACCTGATTAAATGGAATGTAAGAATTCAATGAAATCCTGAGCGTTTACATTTCCTGTCATCCCATTTTATCAGGTTTGCAGCTCGTTTCCTACCACCACCATTTCATTTCAGCACCTTGCACAAAGCAGTCCTAGACATCTGCTTTCATCCAGAGAAACCATTAGAAGAATCAATTTGCTCTCCAAGGCAAGAAGAGTGATGGACTCCTATGTTTACTTAGCAATAAGCACACAACTATTTAATTAGATCTAGATGCTGGAAACTGCATCTTTGAGGCAATAGCCACAGCCACAAAGAACGAAGCATTTCAATTTGTTACATAAATCAATGTTTTCAGTATTTTTTTTTTCTGCTTGTAACTGCTCACTTCCATATGGAAACACTGTCACAGGTAGAGGCACATCTCCCACCCGGTTTGGCTCCTGCGCTCTCACACAACACTTCCTCAAAGAAACAAGCAATTAAGTTGCTGCCCCTTCTCAGCCACATGCGATTCCAAGATTGATGTCGTATTTCAAGCGACAGACTGTGAACACGCTCTGCAACCGTGGCATTTAATTTAGAAGTCAGCACTTGACACATTGAAGTATTTGGAATTCCTGAAGTCTGGCTGTCTGCACAGTTGCATAATTTGAGCAGGGATAACCTACTTATAACTGGGAGAGGGAGAAGAATGTCAACAGACAATCCCTTCTACGTCAGGGGACATCTCCTTCCTCGTCACATGCCAGCAAAAGCATCACTGCTTTGTCACAGGTTGACTTTCTTTTTCTTTAAACTAGTGGATTACAATTCTTAAAAAGAGGGAAGCTACATATATCACCAGATGTTCTCCTAGGAATATACTCAGATGTTCTCAAAGCTCACAAAAAACCAAGTTTACCAGATATAATGGATGAGGCCAGCGAAATACTGCTGTGAAATACCCCACACAAGTGTGAAGGACCCAACACTTGATGCTGGTCACACAAACACCTCACAAGGGACAAGCACCACACACCCATTCACAGAAAGGCTGTAAAGATACAAAATCTACTTCCAGCAAGTCACGGGATACAACCAAAACCAATGTCTGGGTGGTTGTTCACCCTCAGACAGGGGAAAGCTGTATTTGCTTTTGATCCTCTTGGCAAACAGCTGAGCAGACCCTCGGAGCAGCACAATTCTCTACCGACACTGCAGAATGAAACCACCCCTTTGGAAAGTGCCAGAGTTTATGATTAACCTCCTGTTGCAACAAACATGGCAAGGATTCAGTTTCACTCTGACTACTCCTCTTACGTACTGCAGAAAGAATACATAAGGACACTGTCCCCCCTCCAAACCTCACAGTCACCGAGGCAGGAATTCCCTCACCCTGTAAACAAAACCAGGGCAAAACCTCCCAAGCCTGATCCTCCCTCAGCATCCATGCATCATCCACCTGGGGAGGCTAAAGTAGGGCTGGAAATTCCCTTCCCATGGAAAGAGACTGCTTAGAGTGTTCGCACCAATTAAAGCTTCGGATTAAAACCAGCTGTTTAAATAGAAGTAGTCCCAAGGGAGAGGCACTTAGAGCATTGTAACTGGTTCTGGAATAAACAGTTTGACATCAATGGAGGCATTTACACTGGGAGAGCTGTGTCTGAGCTCCCAGGCTCAGCTCCACCTCCTTAAATAGCTGCACTTAAAGCCAGGCAAGGTCTCCAGGCTCATCACACCTTGGATCTGCATCACATGTAGACACCATGCTGCAGTAAGAGATCTCGAGGGCAGAAGAAAAGCACGCTGCACTCCAAATACCCTGAAAGACTCCTGGATGCTGGTCTGCGACCTGCCTGCACAGGAGTCATTCCCACTCAGCAGCACTTTGCAGGGTCCACAGAGCAGTGCTACAGGTGTGCCCCACATGTGACAAATAACACATCACCTCATCTATGGAAACATCCAGCTCAGAGCTAGGGATCAGCTCAGGAGTGAACTGGGTGACCTCTACCTAAGTAAGAGCTGCCACGTGGATACCTCGTGGATACACCCTGAGAATAAATAAAATAAAAATTTAAAAAGGGGAAGGAAAAGCCTCATATCAGGCAGAAGCACAGGAAGAAAGCAGGGGCAAACACATAACTAGGAAAACCGAGAAACTCCCCACGTGGGTATGGCAAACCCAGAATATCAGCTGAGGACAAACAGGAAAGCAGGAGACTTCTAGAAACATCACAAAATGGCTTGGGTTTGAAGGCACCTTAAAGATCATGTGCAACTCCCCTGCCATGGACAGTGACACCTTCCATTAGACCAGGCTGCTCCAAGCCCTGTCCAGCCTGGCCTGGAATGTTCCCAGGGATGGGGCAGCCCCAGCTTCTCTGGGCAACCTGTGCCAGGGCCTCAGCACGCTCACAGGGAAGAACTTCTTCCCAATATCCCATCCATCCCTGCCCTCTGTCATTCTGAAGCCACTCTCCTCCTTGTCCTGTCACTCCACGGCCTTGTCAAAAGTCTCTCTCCTGCTTTCCTGGAAACCCTTCAGGCACTGGAAGGGGGTCTAAGGTCTCAAAAAAAAAAAATCCTGGAGCAGACAAATTATGTATATGACCAGAAAAAGAGAAAGCGACGGTATTTTTGACCCACGGGATGTGCAGATGCCTAGGAAGTACACAGACTGCTTAACTGTACTCTGCTGGACTGCTCAGCAAACTCAACCCCAAAGGCAAAGCAAAAACCAAGGTAGGCTTAACCTGAGAGCCTCACACTGCAGGATCAGCAGGGCCCAGGAAGGACGAGGGTGGGAGTTTCAGCCATGGAAGATGCAACAGGCAGCCAAGAAGAGATCAGAGTGGGTACAGGGGTGACCTCTGTGGCACGTGCAGCAGGGAAGTGATGGGAGCAAGCACAGGAACAGCTGCCACTGGGCGTCTGTGGGAACGTCCAAGACACGAAAGGACACACAGTGGAAACATCCACACGCACGAGAAGTGCCTGCCTTGCAGAAAGGCCGCTGGCCTGCACCTCCCCTGGGGTGTACAGACACACACAACGCGGGATGCACCGGCTTTCGGCAGGAAACCGGGGGGGATAACCCTGGTGAGTGTGGAGGAGACAGACATCCCTCATCAGCGGGCAGAGCAGGCTCCACAGCACAGGAGGTGGGCTGGAGGAGCCATCCCTTAGGATTTGGAGGAGAATATGTCTTTCTGGGTGGGGAAAAACTCAGCAGCTTTTTGCAGACAGGCAGGAGCCCCCTGAGGTGAGGGATTTACAGGCTGTGCTGGTCAAGCATGGAGTTCATTCCATCTGTGCGTGGAAACAGGTACAGCAGATTTTGGGAGGCACTGGTACCCTGTGTGTATTAAAGGAGACAACAGGCTTTTGGCAAGCAAGAAGCAGATGATACCCTCCCAGAATGTGCTGATTATGTTTGTACAGGAAAATGACTCTGGATAGATGGAAGGAGAGCAGGAAAACATGAAGCAGTTCTTGGCAGATGAGCACTATGACACCCTCATGATGCGTGGACACAGAGGCAGCGCAGCGGACCCTGGCAGATGGACACTAAGGAACATGCAGAAGGGGCTGCTGTCGGAAAAAAAACAAACAACAACAAAGGGACAGCGAGCTCTGCCTAACAGCTAGCGGGAATCCCTCTATTTCCTCCCATAAGCCGGCGCTGGTATCCCGTTGGGACGCAGGAAACAACACAACTTCCCCCCCACACCCCTTGAAACTACAGGTTTGCGTGTGTACCCACAGGCTTCGCCAGCCAGTGCGGCTCCCTCGGGACAGGGGATACCCCCGGAGGGGTGAACACCGGCAAAGGGGACACCCCCAAACACGGGGACACGAGGCAGGGGACACTCCTAAACACCGGAACACGGGGCAGAGGACACCCAGAGGGAGGCGACACCCCCAAACACCGGCAAAAGGGACAGGGGACACCCCCGGAGAAAGGTGACACCCTCAAACACCGGCACGGGAGACACCCCCCGCCCCGGGAACCCTCGGTGAGGCGCGGGGGTGACACGGCCCCGCGGGAGGGGTACACACGGGCTGTGCACCACGCAATGGGATCCCCCGGGGGGGTGAGCGCAGCCCCGGGGCCGCGGGGACGGGAAACACGGGGGAAGGGACGGGACGGGACGGTAAGGGAGGGAGGGAGAGGGGCCGGAGCCA
>VXBT01015350.1:166066-187428 GCA_013400235.1 Oriolus oriolus | reverse complement strand
CAGCGGGGGGAAACGGGGTCCTACTGCGCCCCGATGGGGGGATAGCGGGGTCCTAGTGAACCCCAGCGGGGGTAACGGGGTTTAGTGTCCCCCAGCAGGGGGAAAACAAGGCCCTGGTGCTCCCCAATGGGGTAACGGGGTCTGAGTGCCGCCCGACGGAGGCGGAACAGGGTCAGAGTGCACCCCACCGGAGAGGGGACGGAGTCCTGGTGTCCCAGGGCCCGGGGAGGGAACAGGGTCCTAGTGCCCCGCTTCCCCACCCGCAGGGAGGCACCGGGGCATGAGGGCTCCGGTTCGTGCGGGGAGGGAGGGGATCCCCCCGGCTGCGCATCCCCTTCCCCCGGGCACGGCGTGCCCCGGTGACCGGGATGCTCCAGTCGTGCGTCCCCGGTGACCGGGATGCTGCAGTGCTTGCGTTCTCCTGCACCCCAGCCCCTGGTGCTCCGGGGCACTGGGATGCTCTGCTCCCACATCCTCCGGCCGCGGGATGTCAGGTATTGCATTCTGCCCCCTCAAACGTGGCATGCACCGCGTCCCAAAACCTCACAAACCACCCCCCAGTTTGCAACCAGTCCCAATCAACTTTAGAGTTAACGAGTCTGTAATTAATCCACCCCGATAATTTGGTCCAAATCTGCACTAATTCGGGTAAACACAGCTTAATCCAGCAGGATTAACGCAACCCTTTCCCCCGTGGATTGTTCTATGGCATGGGTTTTTTTGTTGGTTTGGGTTTGTTGTCTTTGATGATGAGCACTCGGTAAATTGGAGCAGGAAACAGATTGAAGGGCCACAGTCCAAAAGTGTTAAATCAGCAGTAAAAAATTTAAAACCCATCCCTGGAAAAGCCACGCTGCTCCCCCAGCAAAAAGAAAAGAGGCCAACCCTCCCCCCCCCCCCCCCCGTGCTGTTGTGAAAACTCAGGGATCCTTTTAGATGCTTCCTTGCAAAACTGGGGGGAGAACCAGAGCAGAGAGTTGGACTCTGCTTAATTCTCGTTTCACTTCCTCTTATATTGGTTTTATATTCCCAAGGATCGCTCTTGCAGTCCTGACACATGCAGCCTCCCATCGGAATCTACTCCTGTGTAAAGCAGGAGTAAAACAGTGCCAATTTCAGCACATTACACGTGTGCAGGTGTTGTTTCTACTTTAATGAGACGTAATTTTCAAGGAAATCTGCTCCTGGCTATCCATGGTAACTCCTGAATCACAGAGGATTACGGAAAAAACCTCAGGCTGCCATCCCTTACCTTCGAAAGGCTCTGAAAAGTCTCGATCAGGGCCTGTTTGATGGTGAAATTGTAGAATGAGTGATTTTAGTCAACCGAGAGCCAGTGCTGTTTCCTGTAGATGCAGAATCTGATGTGCCTTTTCATGCTGACTTCCTAGATATGTTGTTGCAACTTTAAGATTGCTTTAAAATGCTGATTTGTAACAATTTCATGAATAAAGCATCAGGTGAGCACAGCAGAGACAGTCAGTCAGTGCTGTGAGTTGTCACACATGCCCGTATCCAGCTTGAAACTTGCTCTGAGCAGATCATGGGCTTTGCACAGGAGGGAAAACAGGTCTAAACTACACAAATTCGTGGCAGGAAGATGGTAAAATTAAGCATGGTCTGTGTCCTCGCTGTGCTTCAGAAATGAACATCCTCCAAGTGAAGCATTGAACCAACAGTCCTTAAACCTGCTCCGTGTGACCTGGAAATAAGCCAGAAAACTTCAAAATAAAGAACTCCCTTGACTTTCTTTTTAAAGAATTAATTCAGTGATTAACTAGTCGTTCCTGTGTGCAGGAAGCTGGGAGCTTTGGGATACAGAGGACTCTACACATCATCCCCGTGGAGGGGCACACAGCCTGGCTCTGACCTCAGTTTCTTCTCCCTGCATCGGAAGGGGCTGTTTCATTAACAACATTTTATCAGCCCTCGATCCCTGGAGAGGTTCTCCAGTGATTCCCAGAGCCATGCCATTTGGTGGAGTAAACCAGAGAAGGAGCTGTGTTGATTCACACCTGCTCAGGTTTCCTAAGTGACTGGGTGTGGATACTGAAAAGCTGCTGAGCAGAGAGATTTTCCATCTCCTTGCACTAATTCTGTGAGAATTTTCCTTTGCTATGCAAGCTATGTAAACCTAGGTAAGATAGGTGTTTGTAAATAACCCTCACACCTGCTGTTTTTTCACTTATGTTTTGGGTACAGTAACATAATATTTTTAAATGGGAGTCTAAGACCTTAGACCAATCACCCTGGAAGGAGTGAGAACACTGTCCAATCACTTTATGGAACTAGGATATATAAATGAGATTGTAAAATTAATAAATAGTTAATTCTCTCACTGGATTGCTGTGCTGCCACATCTTTGGTCCTTGCTAACTCTACCAGCAGCTGGGTTGTCCTTTGTTACTCTGCTTTTTTCCACGGAGCTGCAGTTTCTCAGCGACAGGCGTTGCACTGAAATGCCAAATCCTGACTCCTGGTGTTTGCCCAGTGATGAGATTTGCTCTTACGTGCATTTTACAGTATTCTGGGATTGATTTGTGGGCAGAGATGGAGCAACACCAACATAAAGCCTGAGTAATTCAGTGGTAAAACTGGTCTGTGCATCTTCTGCTTCTTTGCAGGGACAGAGAGGGATCTCAGCAGTTCCTGGGCTGAACCACCTGGAATTTGATGGGTATAAAACAGGAGAAAGCTTTCAATGGGATTCCTGTCTGCAGCATGAGGGAAGTGACTGGAGGCTGTGCCATCCCCTTAAAGCCTCCTTTGTCTGTCTAAACAGAAATCCTGGTTTCCCATACATCCAGAAAACACCCAGGTGTATCTCCCATCCATCCCTGGCATCTGCCCCTTTTTCTAATCCTTGAATCTCTCCCTTGCTTACCCCATTCAAGCACCCAGAAGGTGCAATTCCTGGCTGGAAGCTGGTTTACCCTCTTTTTGCAGCCTGTGGGATGTGTTTTCCTGTGCTTCAGCAGCTCCCAGGAGCCTGCTCCTGGCAGGATTCATCCCTTAACAACCAAAGCAAGTGACACCTTCTCTGCACAGCCTTTCTCTCACCTCCCTGACCCAGCAGCTCCTGAGGGAAAACATCTTTGCTCCCACGCTCAAGAACTTGTTGCCTGCTCCTGAATTTACCACCAGAGTGCAGGAGCTGTTTCCTCTCCATCCTCCTGTCTGTTGTGGTCTCTAGGGCTCAGTTAATCTGCTTTAACTCAATCCTGCTGACTTCTCTCTTTGGAAATCCCTGATTTTCTCCTGACATGGGGAGGATTTGGGGTTTATGTCCTCCCCAGACCTGGAAATGCTTTGCCTGGTCCTCCGTGAGTGTAGTCCTGAGGGTTAAAACACCCTAATTGTCAGGAGAGGAGGTTGAAGCAGGAATTTAGGAGAGAAACCTGTTTTATAAAATGCTCTGAATTGCATTAGCCCCTCGGAAATGCCATTGCCCAGGAACCAGCCCAGTTGCTTGGGCACCTGAGGATGGATTTATCAGGTATCTGTACGGAGAAATAGGGATCTGACAGAGCAGAGGGGTCGTGAGGCCGAGATGGATGAGCAGAGCAGAGGATAACGGCAGAAAAGGGACAGGATGGTTCTAGGACATGGCAGGAAGGATGTTTCCATCAGGAAGAAGGATGGATTTGTGGCTGAGGCACCAGCTGCTGGTGTGACCCTGCTGAGACACTGTGGTCCTTTCTGTCCAGGGATAATAAATTCAGCCCAGGGCTGAGGAAGGTGTTTTATGAGGTGAGCCTTGCAAGGTTTAGCAAAATAAGGCTGTAAGAGATATGACTCTGTCCACAAACACATGGGGAGGGAGGGATGAACCCAGGAGAGAGGAAAACTGTTGAAATAAAGAACAGTTTTATCACAAGGACAAGGGGGAGCAACTATCCAGCAACAGCTGGGGCTGGAGATCAGAGGAGCCCAGTCCTTGGAGGGCAGAGCTCTTGGGATCAAGGAGCAAAGCACCGTTTCAACACATACCTGGTAATGTCCATGCCTGGGGGAGAAGCCTGTGGCATCCTACATCCTTTGGAAGTGCCTTTTAAGAGGAAATATGCCCATAAAGTATAATTACCCTGACTGGGGAGCAGCATTATGTGCAGCACAGGCTGGGGAGGTTCAGCCAGGGGTTGACCCCAATAAATTCCCCCGGTGGGACTGCAGAGATACATCTCTGCCTGCTGGTGCCCGTTGTCTCTGTGGTACCATCGTGGTACCAGTGTAAGAAACATTCCCATTAGGTTTATTTCAGTTTATTTTCTTATCCCACTATTTTTTTTTTTGTGTGAAGTTAAATTATGGTGGTTACACTGCTATCATTAATTAAGGGCTTTTTCCCTACCTGGTAATATCCCAAAGCCTACGGCATTGTTTGAAATTCCAATTATTCAACTCAAACCCAACGATGGCAACAAAACAAGGAAGTAAAAATGTGGGGGAAAAGCCAGGGCAGGCTTAATGAGCTGGAAGCCAGGGCCTGTCCGTGTGCCAAGGGAAGTCATCTGGAATGAATGTCACACCTGGTTATAAATAGGGTGGCAGGAGTGGCTGTGCCCATGAACGTGGGGACACGTCCCATGGTGCCTTAACCCGTGCCAGGGGAACACAGGCAGCATCTGCAGGAGCTGCATCAGTGGATGGAAATCCTTGATACGCAGACAATAATGTAATATAGAATGTTGTAATGATAAAAATTTGTATATTGTATGTATTGTATATTATAATAATGTGGTATAGTAATAGAATGATTATAATATAAATAATAGTAACAGCAAATATCGTATTATGTTATGTTAAACATAATATAATGTTTAATATAATATAACATAATACACAGCCCTCCTGTGTTTCAGAGAACTGCACCACATCTAGAGAGACAGCACCAAATTCCCACTGCCTGTGGTTATTACACAGTTAAGTGAAGGAGTCAGAATCCCCCCTGGTTAAGTCCTGTTTAGGCTGTCTGTCCTCCTGGTAAACAGCAGAATTATCTACACGGATGAACAGATTTATATTGTATATGTATGGATAGATATACTATATTATGTGTATATAATATATATTATGTGTATATAATACACATTATGTGTACATAGATACATTATATACCATATTATAATTATAAATTATAGATTATAATAATATAATAATATATTCTAATATATTATTTATTATATATTACATATTATTATGTATATATATTATGTATGTATATAATAATATACATATTATTATAGTTATAGGATTCTATGATAATATAACATGTATTTATTGTTTATATATCTAATACATGATGTATATATAGATATAAAATTAGTTCTGTGATACTATGTGTATATTTATATTATGCATATATAATATACATGATATATACAGATATAAGATATATTATTATATCTCTATAATAGATACAATAATATTATATATTATATTATATATATATTATGTGTTATAGAACCATATAATTCTATAATAATATCTGTATATAAAATGTATAGCTAGATATACTGTATATGGATAGAATGGAGGTAAGTGCTCATAAGGCATCTGCAAAACAGAGTTGATTCAAAATTTCTGCAGAATAATTTCAGCTCCATGGATTTTGCCTATTCTCCCATGTAATATTTCGGTTCAACTTCTTAAAACTGAATGAACCATTTATTATCAATAAGATACGGAAAAGAGAGATTTAAAGTCTCTCTGGGATGGAGATAATAATAATCCTGAGAAGAGTGCAAATAAAGAGAAATGCAAAGAGGATAAAAGGCAGGAAATCCTTTATTGAAGGGGTAAAGGCAGAACCACAAACAGACTGTTTTCAAAATTAAAAACAAATACAAACAAGAGGCTAAAAATCAGAAAATTGTCTTTTCCCCCCTCTCCTCAAGATGAATTCCAAAGCTTAATTTTGGTTGGATTTGTTATGCTTGCACAGCTTGGTTGGTACACCAGGGAGGAGGGAAACACCAGTCAGATACCAGAGTGGATAAACAATGAGCAAAGACATCCCTTCTCCGACCTCACTGCAGCTTTCAGAGAGGGGATGTGGGAGCAGCATGTTAAAACACAGTCTTTTTAAATCTCTTTTTTTCCTTCTTTTTTTTTTTTTTTTTCTCCTTTCCAGACCGCTACTGTACAAAAACCAAACAGAAATTTATAATAAATACCTAACACAAGAGGCTCAGTACATTGCTACAATCCTTCACTGAAGGGAAACATATATATATATATACACATATATATAGCCTAATATATAACCTCTCAGACTTAAATCAGCGTAAATGCTACTTGTTTTTACAGGAGCCTGGGGCAGAATTCCACTTGGCATCACCCAGACCCCACACCTCAACAGAGCATCACTGCCTCCGGTCCCCCCCATCCCAGGGGGATCCCCACCTTCCTCCTTGCTGGAAAAGCAGCAGGATTTGCCCTCAACGAGGAGTTTTTACATCTAGGAAGCTCCAGCTAAGCAGCTGCGCAGTGATTATAAAAAAAAAACTGGAAAAGCCCCTTGGCGTGCACGACTCCTGTGTGATAAATACAGACGTTTTCCTTGGCACTGTCTCAGACTGATATTCCTGACCCATCCTAAATGCTGGTGGTGACACTGGAGAGGAAACACATGCTGGCTTTGAGTTAAAACCCTTGCAGACTCAGAGGGGAAAAAGAAAATAACCCTGCAAGGCTACATGACTTTAGCATCCAGCTATTTGTTAGAACTTAAATTCCTGGAGATTAATTAGCAGATGCAGAACATTGCCCAAAGGTAGGTCTGTACCACAGCCCAAACAGCTCTGCATCCAAACTCTCTGCAGCTGGCCCTTACTTTTTTTTTCCCCTTTCCTAAAAAAAATAAAGGAGCCAAGCCCTCAATACCCTCAGTCCTGGGCTGTAGCTCCTGTGGTTTTGATAGAAATCATGTATGGGAGATAGAACAGGAATATTTCATGTTTTCAGGCAAATAGTAGGGTTTCTGTCTTCGATGGAGTGGCTCATCCCACCATCCCATTCCAAACCTGTCTGGACAGCGAGGAAAGGGTCTCACACGAGCTTGGCTCGCTCAGGCAAAAGGGACAAGGATTCGCTCCATAAACGTGAATGGGGAATCTGAAACATCAAAAATTCCAGCCCTCCTCCCCTTCCTATGAGAAAAAGGCAGATCCCACTGGAAATTCAACATTTTGCTGCCAAAAAGGAAGCCAAGGCAGGGTATGAGAGAGGAGCCTGGAGATACTGAATTGCTCATCCAGCAACAGCAAAATCTTTCCAAATTCCATTCCCGCTCCCCAGGCACTGGCTGCTGCCAGCACACGGCCAGCGATTGCTTTGGAAAGGGCAAAGTTCAGGGTCTGAACAGCCATCTGTGCTGGGGCCAGGCAGCAGCTGGGCTGGTGAGAGGGATGTGGCTGCTTCCCGCTGGGAAAGAGCAGCTCCAGCCTTGCCAGGCTTGGTTTTGGCCTGAGAATTGCTCAAGCAAGGCTGGAGCTGGCACCAGATCTGAGCATCTTCACATATCCCAGGAAAGAAGAGGTGAAGAGCAGCACTGGTCACCTCTGGCATGATCTGCAGATCCTGGGCTCATCCCTGCTGCAAACCAGGCTAGTGAATTATCTCCGCAATTAGAGCAGAGCTGAAAAAATGAGCCCACAGGGGACTGAAAGCCAAGGATGGGAAAGGAAACGCTGGCACACCAGAGCGCCTGCTCCAGAGGGCATCGCAATAGGCATTTCACAGTCAGAGCACTGCAGAATTAGGAATTAATTAATCCTCACAGCGGCCCTGTAAGACAGATCAGGTGTAATTAAGCCTTGGTTTTATAGCTGGGGAAACAGAGGTGTGGGGTAACAGCTCTAGGAACAACTGCAGGTGCTGGGGGTGTTTGGAGACAGAGGTCTGTCGCCTTGTAGATTATAAATCCAGCAGAAACCACCTCTCACCTGTCCTCCTGCCTAATTCATGCTAGGATCTGGCCCTCAGCTTATTCCTTCTCCCATCCACATGAGCAATTTACCTCCCAAGTGAAGCCCACAGCTGATAAAACACTCATGCTCAAGGACACCCACGCTGCTGCAGGGAGGGGATGGCAACCCTTTCCATGCCTTTTGTGAAGAGATCTCAGTTTTATCAGCAAAGACACCCACCCTGGACCTCCTTGACCTGCAGCTGGGATGGGGCGATGGCAAAACCAGGCTCCACATCTTCTCCAGTGCCAAAGCCCAGCAAACCTTACAAAAGGAACCTGCAACCACATCCAACGACAGCTCTTCGGAAACACCCTACGGATACGCTTGTTTTTCCCTTTAAGGTACAACTTGCCTGCGAGCAGCCAGCCAGAAAGAAAAGGAAGAAAGAAACAAAAAGAAGTGATTCCTCCCTGTTTTGCCGCCGTTATTCTCCCCTCTGAGGTAGACATCGATGCGGTGGGGGTGAACCACTGGAGAGTGGTTATTTGTCTGGTGAGAGAGCCCACGGCACCCTCGCTGTCCTGCCCCAGGGTGGTGGAAGCCCGTGGCACCCTTGGCTCCGAGCACCCTGGCACGGCTCAGCACTGACGCAGCACGCAGGCCGCGGTGGCCAGCGGTGGCCCCGGCGAGCTGCATTTCTCCGGGGCGGTGATTTTACCGGCGTAGTCAATGCAAGAGGCGTTGCGCGTCCGCACGCCCTCGCCGCACGTTTGGGAGCAGGGGGACCAGGGGCCCAGGCGCCAGAGAGGGCAGGGCACGTCTCCACAGGGCTTGATGTCCTCAGGCTTGAGGGATCTGTTGCAGGCGGTGGAGGTTTGACCCTCCACATCGCGGCAATCCACCGTCCGCCGCTGCCAGCCGGAGCCACACGTCTTGGAGCACTCGGACCAGTCACCCAGGACCCACTGCGAGGTCAGCATTGGTCGGATGACGTTGACTGACTTCTTCTCTTTGCCCTTCTGCTTGCTGAAAGGGACATCCTTGGGGATGAAGAAGGTGTACTTGACTTTTGGTGGGAAGACCTCGCTGGCAATCGTCAGCAGCTGGACGGTCAGGGGCTCTGGGAGCTGTCGGAAGCTCTGCAGCCTCTCCAGAGTCGTCATGGAGCCGCTGTATTTCAGGATGGTCCCCTTAACGAGGATGTCCTGCTCCATGGCTGAGATGGCAAAGTCTCCGTTCAGCAGGTACTTGCCCTCCAGGGTCTTGAGAGCCAGGTAATTCCCGTCGTGCCGGACCCCTCGGTGGCTGCGCTGTTTGATGTCGATGTTGGTGGCTCCGGCGGGGATGGTGACAATGTCATTGTAGCCGTATCTGCACAGGAAAAAGGGACACGGTTATTTTTCAAGGCTTACTAAGAGCACACCCGTGGAGGGAATAGCACTTGGGATCCTGGCTCTGAAGCCATCTCTCTGTAATCCCGAGCACTCGAGAGCTGGAAATATTGCAGATGTTCTAGATGTGAGCTCAGCTGGAAGATTTCACTGAATCCCATATGGAAATGAGCGATGCAATCGAATGAACAGCTCTGGGATTACCAGCCTAGGTGGGAAATCCCCCTCACTCCCTGTGTTTGGAAGTGGTGAAGTGCTTGGGACTGAAAGCCTGCCACTGGTGATACTGAGGGATGACATCGCCTATTGACAGAGATTAATATGGAGATAATAACATAGACGTAGATACAGATACAGATACAGATGTAGACATAGAACAGCAGAATAGGAGGGAGTCTCTGCACCCACAGCTCACTTTTCGAAGGCTTTTGCAGCCACCACTACGATGCAGGCGTAATCCCATTGGAGGATACAGAGGACATTCCCATGCCAGGGAAACATTTTCCTGCAGAGCCAGCCAAGGCCCATCCCTGGAGCACCACGGCTCCCGGGACAGCACGCGGAAGGTTTCACTCGAGCCCTCAGCACTGTGACTCACACTGTGGGGCCAGCAGGATCGTTTTCCATAGATCCCCATGGTGGATGCTGCGGTCAGTAATTAGGTTCAGAGTATTTTGGAGAAAAGCCTTTGAGTCAAACTCTGCTCTCCGTCACCCTGGCCTCCCTCACCCCGATCTTAATGGGATCTTCTTGGCTGTAGCTCCTACGCTAATCTCCCTTTAGTCAACCACAAACAACTCATAGGAGAGTGGAAGCCCTGTTTCAGCTGTTCCCTGGAAGGAAACCATTTAGGAAATCTAATTTGACTGTGTGAGTCACCTCGCTGCATGGAACTGGATGGTTGGGCTTTTGTTACGGTTTTCCAACAAAAGCCTTAAATTCCGCTCTTTGGCAAAGCCACGGAGATGTTGGGTGAGGGAAGTGGCTGTCTCAGTGCCCTTGTCCCAGGATTCAAATTCACCCTCAAGCCTAGGGAAAAGTTACTGAATATTTACACCACACGTCAACCCTTGAATAGTGAGTGACCAACTCGCTGCACTGGGGTGAAATGTGTTTTGTAAACTTGTTGGGGCAGCAGATTTATTTGCAGTGGTGTACCGAGCCCGTCACATCAGTTATTATTTTAGGAAATAAGCTCTACTTGGCTCGTATAATTCTGCCCTGAAATAAACTGAGCCCAAGCCCCAGAGTCTGGGGAGGAGCCCAGGCTCTTGCAATGCCAGCCGGCTGAGGATGCTGGCTTGGATCCTAATATATTCCCAGCCTACAGCTTTAGCCATAGAGAAAGGGGGATGAGAGAGGATGCTGGTTTCTGTCCCACAGCCCATCCCTGCAGAACCTTCTCCCTGGCGCCTCACTTGGATCTGTTGAGCGAGCCGGATATTTTCCTGCAAGTGGAGCCATTGCCGCCGCACACCCCGCACTTGTCCAGCTTCTTGGAGGAGCCAATGACGTGATCACAGCCAGCCTTGATGCACTGCCCGTGGACGCAGATGGAGAGGGTCTCTGGGCCACACAGCGTCCCATCGATCACCTGGGAAAGGGGGACGCAGAGGAGTAATGAGGGGATGAGTTCTGAAATGGGGTAAAGAGGAGTGATTCCCATCACCAGGGATCTTACTTTGGTGATTCCCGTCACCAGGGATCTTACTTTGGCCTCAAAGACTTTGAATTCGCTCCTCCCTCGGGCTCGGCAGAAGAGTTTACATCGGTCTCGGGGGGACACTCCTGCATACTTAGGAACCCACTCCAAGCGATTCCCTTCCAGATCCGTGAAGTTGTAGCTGTTGTACTTCTCACACTGCTGCTCCCGAAAGCTTTTCCCTGAAAGGGAAGGTGAAACATGGCCCAAAATCCATGAGAAGCTGGAAGGAGTTGCTGTCCTTGGCCATCACAGAGATGTGGGAGTGAGCTAGGGTAGTGGGAGCAAGCAGAGGAGGAATGTCATGAAGGAGGGATCCCACACATTTTTCATCAGCCAGAGAAGGTCACAGCCCCCAGCAGGAAGCTGTTGTTCCCCCCAAATACGAATATTCAAGGGAGAGCAGAGCGACGTCACGCGTTCTGGAGCAGCAGGAGCGGGAGCCGAGCGTGCATTTGGGAACTGCCATCCTTACCATCCGGCGGGCACTCGTCGGTGTGGCAGGACTGGTACTTGGTTCTCTGGCCCTCGCAGTAGCTGCCGCCGTGCCGGGGCTTGGGGCTGTCGCAGTGGCGGTGGGAGAACTGGATGCCTCCCCCACAGCTCCGGGAGCAGGAGCCCCAGGCGCTCCACGGGCCCCAGCCGCCGTTCACCGCTGGCTGCAAGAGGCCAGGAGAAGCTGCTAAATCCATCTCGGAGCCTGTCCAGCCCCAGCTGCTCCCTCCCAGAGCATTCCCACCATCCCCAGTGCCCCCATTACCTGGGGTTTCAGGGCATCCTGCTGCACACAGCGCCCGTCCCAGCACAGCCCCTCGGCTTTGCAGGGGGTTCCGTCGGCCCAGGGCAAGCTGCCGTTCTTGGTGTGGCAGAGCGGCTCCCCGCTGCCGGTCCTGCACCACAGCTGGGCGCAAATGTCCTCCTCCGTGGTGTTGGGGCAGTGCTGGAAGTCCTTGCCAAAGATCTGCTGGCACTGCTGGTCCAGGCTGTAGAGGGCTCTTTGGCCGGGCAGCTCGGCAGGCAGGGGGACGGGCTGGGCCGGGGCGTCCAGCAAGCAGTCACCTGGGCAAGGTTCGAGGGTCAGCCTGGACAGGGACCTATCAGGGCTTGAGGCCACTGACTGCACCAAGCAGGGCACCCCACACCTCTGTCCATGGTCTGGTTTGACTCCCCCTTCACCCACACGCCCCTCCAGGCATTGCAGAGAGCCCGAGCAATTAAGGAAAAGGTTGTTTTGATGAGGTTGCTGGCTGAGCCTTACCATGCCCTCCGTCCAGGAACTCGGTGAGGTACATGGCGCTGCAAGGAGACCAGGGCTGGGTCTTGTTCAAGTGGATGAAGAGCGCGGCCATCACGTGGTGCTGGCCAAGGGGCCCGAAGAGCCGCTCACAGTTCTTGGAGTCGTCGTGGGGCATGCTGAGCACGTGGCCTGGAGAGCAGAGAGCATGGCAAAGCTGAGCTCCCCATCCCAGCTCCTGCTCCTCAGCAGATGGTGTGTGGGAGCATCTGTAAGGTGTCAAGCAGCTCCTACTTCTGCAAAAGCTATTTGCTTCCATAAACCAGAAGGAATAAAAAGCTGCTTGCTCTGTCTGGGTGGTACAGCCTGCTGAGTGCAGGGCAAAGCAGCTCAAACTTGTAGAAACCCAGAATGGTTTAGGGTGGAAGGGAATTAAAGCTCATCTTGTTCCACCCCCTGCCATGGACAGGGACACCTTCCACTGTCCCAGGCTGCTCCATGCCCTGTCCAGCCTGGCCCTGAATGTTCCCAGGGATGTGGCAGCCACAGCTTCTCTGGGCAAAATTTAGTCAGTGGAGGAATGGCAAACCAAGGGAGAGAGGTGCTGGATCACTGAGCTCATCACAACAGGGAAATCATAGAATCATTAAGGTTGCAAAAGACCTCCAAAATCCTCAAGTCCAACCTGTGACCAATCCCCGCCTTGTCAACCACACCAGAGCACTGAGTGCCACGTCCCGGTGTTTCTTGAACAACTCCAGGGATGGGGACTCCACCACCTCCCTGGGCAGCCCCTTCCAAAGCTCCACAACCCTTCCAGTGGAGAAATTCTTCCTGAACTGGTGCAAATGCACCAATTTACAGCAATTTGGGCACTTCTTAGTGTTTCTGCTGGTGCAAACCAGCTTTTGTCAGTGCCACGGCTTAGCGGGTGGTCCCCAGCCAGGAGATGCTCCCCTCCCAGCAGCAGGACTGGATGAAGCAGAATTCCCCTTGGGAAGGGACGTGTTACCCAGTTCATGAGCCAGGGTGTAGGCTGCCTGCAGGCCCTCGTCCTCGATCACGGAGCAGCTCTTGTTGCGGTCGCACATGGTGCCGATATCCGCCACTCCCAGCGTGTCGCAGCTCTGGTGTCCGCAGAAGTCCTGTTTGCGCCGGGCAGGGGCAGCAGTCAGCAGGGGGAGGGGGTCCCATATTCAGCCCCGACATCTCTGTGGGCAACCCACGGGTGGTCTGCACCCCACATGAAACCACCCCCCACAATGGCTTTGCTGCAAGCTCCATCCTGTGCATGGCGGGGCATCGACCTCCGTGGCCAACCCCCTTCTCTCCCTCCATGGACGCCTTGACCCCTTTCCTTTCCGCACCAGAGCATTCCCAGGGGACGCTGACCTGTCTGGTGAGGAGGATGGCAGTGTCGTAGTGCTCCGGGTGCCGGTCGCTCGGCGGGTTGAACCTTTGCTGCCAGCTGCAGAAGTTGCGCAGGGTGAGCCCGCCGTTGTCGGACACCTCCGGCCCCGCCGCCGCCTCCTCCACCACCAGCACCTTCACCACCACCAGGTTGATGGAGTTCCTCAGGCTGGGGTGCTTGTAGATGCGAGCTGCCATGGACATCAGGGTCAGGACGTGGTTCTGTGTGGGAAGAGATGGGCAGGGCAGAGCCTGGGTAAAACCTCTGCTACGGGGCAATTTGTTTTGTTTGAAAAGAAGGAGTTGGCCTCATTTATGAAGCCCATCACATCCAGACCATGGGCTGATGGACTCAGTGCTGCCTTTCCTGTATGTGATGCTTTACACCTGTATGTGATGCTGGTGGACAAGCCCTGCATCCCCTTCTCCAAACTCTGTGTCTCGCTTCCCGTGAACCCTTTGCACCTACTCCACCACCTGGAAGAAATTCCCTGGGGAAAACCTCATCATTCTGGAGAGTCCTCTGCATATTCCCAAAGCATTAACCCTGCCCTCGCTGCCCCAGGGCAGGAACCGACTCACACACATCTCGCTGGTGCAAAACCACCCAGTAAAGCTTCTGCCCGTGCTGGTCACAGGGTTTGAACCTGACATCCTTGGCGACAGACTGGGACTAAAACACTTTGACAGCCAAGTCTTTGCCCGGCAGCATCCCCTGCTCGGCGGTGACCGGGGATTACTTCATATGTCAAAAGCGCCAGTGATGTTTAGGCTGATGTAAACATCTTATCGGAGCATCAGAATTCCTCCTCTGCTTGGCATCGCTCACGGCCCGGAGTCAGGAGAAAAAAATGCAGCTATTACACAATACAGTATTGGGAAAGAGAAAGTGGCTTCTCTCCTCCCCAGACAAATTACACCCTGCGGCCTCAATTCAGAGCCTAATTAAACTGGAAGGACTCAATGGGAGCCCTCTCCGATAGCCAAGTTTCACCCAAAATACATTTCCTGAGCAAAGCTGACTCTGTGTGCACATCCATCATGGTACTGCCAGGACAATGCCATTTTCTGAGACACAAAATGCTGTTTCCTCAGCAAATGAGGGAGATGTTGAGGGAGATACAGCACATTTGCTGCACCAAGAGCTGCTTGCCCAGGGCACTTGTGGCTATTTTAAATTATTCTGCCACATTTTATCCCGTCGCTGGCAGCTCCGTGTAAACAGATGTTTTGTCTCAACAAGACATGTCCCAAGTCCTCCCCGGCTCATTATCCAAGGGCAGGCCCCAGCAAGGCTGATGGGAGCAGTGAATAGACTGGTTTATTTAGACTGGCCAGATCTCCACGCCGTGACTCACATCCCAGCCCGGAGCATGCAACTCGTGTCACGGAGAAGTCACTGCAGAGGCAAGAAACCCAAGCGAGATCCCCACAAGTGGTTGCTCCATGAAACTTGGGGGATTTGTTCACCCTGTGGGGAAAGTCCATTGGGAACCTCGCTAAAAATATCACAAAGCCTTCCTAAAATTACGCCCCTGAAGATCTAGAAGGATGCTCTGCACTGGAGCTGCTCATCATGGGATCATCCTTCATTTCCAAGGGAACAAATCCAGCCGCATCCTCCCCTAACCCGTTAGAGGTTTCTGTCCATAACAGTAGACTTGACCTGGGAGATCTCAGTTCATACCACAAATCCCCCAGGACACCAACCCTCGCATCCTCAGGGATGCATCCAGCCAAAAACCTCTTTCAGCAGTAGGAACAGAGGGACTTGGAAAACATCTGTCCACCTTCCCTGTCTGGAAAGGGAAGATGGAAAGCAAACCGAACAAACAGCTATTTAGTGAAGATTAAAAGGTCAAAATCACTTGTTCCACCATCTGGTATCCATTTATACCCATCCCTGGCCCGTGCAGGAGTTGGTTGGGTTTCAGATGGACCCTGCCTGCCCTGGGGAGAGCAGCAATCCACCTGCACTGCCTCAGCTTGGCCAAGGGCTTGAAGCCATGGCCAAAAGCAAATTACGGGATCCTCAGGGCTCGGGAGAGGCCACCCGAGTGCTTTTGGCCAACAACTTGCTGTGGATGGGCTGAGTCCTGCTGGTCCCATCCTCCTCCTGCCTTTGCAAACAGGCTCTGGCTTGACCATCCACCCGGGAGGGAACGCTGCCTTCTCCGGGGTTTCCTTCCCAGCACCGAGGCTGAGGATGTGGGTATTGGGATCAGAGGCTGATGTGGGTATTGGGATCAGGTGCAGGGCAGGATTTTGGGTTGGGTTTGGGGAGCCCAGGCAGCCTGCCTCCCTCCAACACACTCCCCCAGCGTGTGGGGAGCAATGTTCAGCCCAGCCTGGGGCTGTAGGAGCTGTAGGATCGCTTGTTGGTTGGATTTGGGTGGGTTTTTTCCCTGCAAACAGACTGGTTTCTGCCTTCTTGCCAGGCACTGCAGCCCTGCGGGCACAAGGAGCTTCCCTGCCCTTTCCAGCCAGCATCCTGGGAGATCTGGCAGGATGTCTGGTAAACACAGCTGGAAAATCAGCCTCTCACCTGCTGTGGGGGGAGAGGACACCAGGGTGAGCCAGAGAGGGTCGTGGAGCATCCCTTCTCTGCCCCATGCACTGCATTTATGCCAAGGCACTATGGAGGGTGATACCCCAGAAACCTCCCACCCTTTTCCCCCTCAGCTGCAATCCTGGGCTCCCTCTGCTCCCAATATCAAATTCCACCCACTTCCCCCTAAAAATGAGGAGGGATGGCTTTTGTCTGACACAGCTGCATTGCAGCAGCTCCGACATCCCTCCTGCCACAGCATCACTGCGTCTGGGACAGCCCTGCCCTGAGCCAGGCGCTGCCTGACAGGACCTTCCAGCAGCAAACAGCAAAAATAAATACACATTTAGGAACCGAAGTGGTTGTCTTTACCCTCATAACACTGAAGGATTTCGCTTTCTGACACAGGCTCTTGCAAAGTCTCTGCTGACATTCCCTTCCATGGGAACCCTTCCACTCAGAAGCTGAAGCCTGCAAAGATCCCCAAACACTGGGGTTTATTTATAATTATAATTAGTATTTTGATGGGTGAAACTGCTCTTACACAGACACTGTTACTGTGGTATGCACAGAATGGTTTAACACTGCTGGACCCACCCGGAGCAGAAGGACAGCAGGGAGCACCCACAGAACACCCCAGCACAGCCTGCCTCCCTCCAGCACGCTCCCCCAGCGTGTGGGGAGCAATGTTCAGCCCAGCCTGGGGCTGTAGGAATTGTAGGATCCAATTGTTGGTTGGATTTGGGTGGGTTTTTTCCCTGATTTCTCTCTCGAAGCCAACGTTTCTGCAGAGGGGGAAAAGAAGAAAGAAATGCTGAGAGTCTGGAGCGCAGACAGATGGAAGGAAGCAAACCCAGGGTCAGATGCGAGGGCTGCCCAGCTTTTAAAAACCAACTGGTGAAAACATCCCAGGCCGTCCCTTTCCCCCGGAGCACCGTCTGTGAGCTCCCCCCTGGCTCGGGTGCCCAGGGGCTGCTGCCTGCCCTGCCAGCTCCTCCTGTGGTTTCAAGCCCGGGCCAAGAATTCCCTTGCAAAAATGTGGGAAGCAGCCAAGGGAAATGGGGGGGCAAGCCAGGGGAGAGGGGGATCCCTTGCCAGCCTGCTGGTGTGCCTGGCTGCCCTCCTGCCTTCCCAGCTCTCTGCCCATCCCTGTCCTGTTTGCCACATGATTTCTTCCCCCCTTCTCTTTCCCTCTTTGCTGGATATTCGGGGCTGAGCCACGAAAGCAGCAATTACCCCTGTTCAAGGCAGGGGAAACTGAGGCACATCCAGACTGCCACCGCCTCCCCAGAGGCACAGATGGAGTAAAACCTCATCCAGAGAGCATCCCAGAGCAGGAGTGCTGCAGTTTGGGAGCTGCTTCAGTGAGAGCCAGCTCCCTTCACGCTGCACATTTCATTCCGAAGCCCTGAAACGCAGCAGCTGTTGAATGTCTCGGCCTGAGGCGAGTGCACCAGCCAGAGGAACATTCAGGGAGGCTGCCTGGTCCTCCAGCCAGAGGAACATTCAGGGAGGCTGCCTGGTCCTCCAGCCCCCTGCCCCAAAGCGGATGCAAGCTCAGGGTCACACTCAGAGGACAAATCCCAGAAGAAAAGCTGCCGGATGGCAGCATCGTGCAGGTTCCCCTCTGCAAAGATCCCCTTTAATCCCACTCCAGCTGCCTTTGGGATGGGTTTAGGAGGGGCTGGCTTCTTTTGTCAAGGGATTAAGCGAATTTACCCACTCATGCTGCAAAATACCCTAAAGCAAGCCTAAGAGCCGGACACGAGGGGACCTGGGGCTCCAGGGTGGCTTTGGATTTACCTCCAGCCCATGTGGGTGTGGGAGAGCCGGCAGCAGGACCCTGGCATTCCCCGTGCCCTGCACTCCAGCACCTGTCTGGTCTTAGAGGGAAGGGTTTGCAACAGCACTCCTAAAACCTCATAAATCTGCCTGGAAAAACCACAGAAGTCGGCAAGGAATCCCAGCTTCTCCAGACGGATCTGATTCTGCTGCGGTCCTCAGTCATCACCAGCCCTGGAATCAGGAACAGCAGATTCCTCGCTTGCAAGAGGAGAAGGGAAAGGGGATCACAGCCATCGTGCTTGCGGAGGAAAGCTTGGAAATGTGTCTCATCTGCACCCAAGAGACTGGAGAAATCCCACCACAGGAATCCCGTTTGGCTGCCAACTGGCTGGGGATGCTGCAGCTGGGTTTGGGAGCTGCCTGGTGCTTTAGGTGTCTTGGCAAACGTTCCTGAGCCGCGCAGAGCATCCCTGCAAGTGCAGCCCAGCTGCAGGTGCTCAGCCCTTCTGCACAGCAGCACGATCAGCCCCGGCTCCTGCCCCAGCTCCCCCTCCTCAAACCCCCCCTTAATTCTGCGAGGGACGCTCACAGTCGCTTTGTTTTCAAGCATTTGGGATCCTCTGCAGGAAAAACGCGAAAACTCGTGTGTCCAGCCTGGAGCCTCGCCCCCATCCCTGTGGGAGGGCTCTTCCCAGGCACTGCAGGTTGAGTCCTGCCACACCCCCACAGGATTTACTGCCCAGCACTGCCCTGCTGCCAGTGCCCCCCAAACACCCCGTCCCCTGCAATCATCAAGCCCAAACAACGATTAAACCCCCAAATTTCCGGTCTAGTTCTGCTCTCACTTCACCATTCCCTCCTGGTTTACACAGAAGTATTGACGAAGGTAGAGCAAGCTCTCATTATCTAAATTAGGGTAACAGCTGAGCTATAAGGCTCAAATTGATTAGAAATGAATCATTACCAGCATTTTCCCACCAAGAGCATGGCATTGATTATAACTCACAACTCTTGAGCACATCTTAGGGTGACTCTGCTGCTCGAGCTGTTACAACTTATGCAAGAAAATAACTGGGAATACAAACAATGCTGGTGACCTTTAATAAATATTTGGTAATTAAAGTGTGGTTACGGGAAGAAAAGTCATTATATAAATACGGTTTGTTCTGACTCAACATTTCTACTCCCTGGGTATCTCTCCTAGTCAGCTCTCTAAGATCTCACCAGCACTTGACATTGCTTTTTTCACCCCACAAAAAAGGTATTTAGGGAGAAGCAACATGGCTGTGCTGCTCCTTGCATTTTTGTTCCAGAGAACAAAAGACACAGAAACACAGCAGGTGGGTTTTTGGTTGCTTTTAGCTGCTACACCAGAGCTGGTGGAAGTTTTCTCCCAAATATTTTAATATGCTATTGCTATATCCATCCAAAACAAGATCTTTAAAGGTTTCCTTCCCAACCCTGAGAGCTGATGCAAAGATACTGCTCTTGGGGCCAAGGAAACGATGGTAAAATGGGAGCCAAGCAGGCAGCATCCCCCAGCCCAGGGCTGGAGCGGCCAAACCAGGGCAGGGTGCCAGGGTTCCAGCCCCTCGATTATGTGTAGGTGCCACTTCCTCTCCTGCTGCCCTCACAGATTTACCCAGAGGGTTGCTGCTTTTCCCCCAGCTCAAGCTGGGTATTATCAGGATTTCCCTCAACCCAAATATATCACCTTATCTCTAGCAATTTAGACACCCTTGGGTGTTGTTTTAAAGCCATCAGGTGCCCAGCTGGGTGCAGAAGATTCACTGCACTATTTTTTCTGCCCTCTTGGGGGAATCAGAGACCAACTTCACACTACGGGGAGAGTTAATTCCCACCACCATTTATATGTCTGTTGCTTAAAAATTCAGCTCAATCCACTTCAAACTCTATTCTGAGTGCTGTGAGCACTCGGGGTATCTCCAAGTGCATCACCCCTCGCTCACTGACCCATCTGCTCCTGCCAGCCTGGCTTGGCAGCAAAGCCAAGCAAGGGATAAAACCAGAGTGATGCTGAGCAGCTGAAATCAGCTGGAGCCCCGAGGTTTGGCATTTCCCAAGGTCCAGCCTGGCCCGAGCAGGGCTGGCATTAAAACACTGCTTTGTTCGGAGCAGAGAATCCCCTAGGGGAAGGATAAAGTCGGTAGAAGTGGCAAAGCCCGGCTGCCAATGTGCAGCCCCCGGGTTCAGCTGCTCCCTGCTGAGCTCCAGCTTCCAGAACTCTTCTCCCAGCCCCGAGCCCAAACAGCCAGAGAAGGAGCAACTTCAGTGCACAGTTATCCCCTGCAAAGAGCGCAGAGCATTTCTGAGGGTGCAAACCTGAATTTGGAGCTGAACCACCCATCCCTGCAGGGCAGGGGCGGGGAGCTGGCTTTGCCAGAGGGGCGACAAACGACCTGGTGCTGATGAATGAGGCACATCAACAGCCCTGGAGATGGATGTGGGGGGCTGAGGCACCCCGGTCTCTGCTCCTGCGGTCTCCCCAAAGCCTGGCCGGGGCAGGGTCTCCGCAGAGAGAGTGTTTAAGGAGGGTGAGAAATCCTGGCGCTGGTGGCTGAGGGAAAGGGCTGTTCATCCATCTGCTCAGTGCTAACAGGTGGCTCAGGAGCGGGACTGCGCATTACTCAGCCCCTGGTTTATTTCCTATCTGGCCCCGGCTCCCACCCGGAGGGGAGTTCAGCCCATCGCTTCGCAGCGCGGCTCTTTCCTTGCAGCAGGAAGGGCAATAACCCACTCTGTCCCCCACCTTTGGGGACACCAGGCTGAAGGGACATCACAGTGCCTGGTGCGCGTACAAACAGGCTCGCCGGGATGGATGCTGGGTCTGGGAAAGGGTCCCCAAAAACCGACTGAACCCCACGGATCAACACTGCAGCCTTTTCCCGGGGCCTTACAGCCCCTCCACAGCACGGGAAGCCGGGCACCAAGGTCCCCCCGCCCCGCCCCTCCCTCACCCCGAGGTGCCCCTGGTGTCCCGGGGCTGGGGGCACGGGGAGGGCGAGGGGGGACCGGGCAGCGGGCAGGCGATCGGGAGGACGGGAGGGGACGAAGAGGCAGTAGGGCTGGAGGAGGAGAGGCCGCGGGGATGGAGACAGGAGACAGCGGGATGAAGGGGATGAAGGGATGCATGTGTAGGGAGGATGGAGGGACGAAGGCGATAGAGAGGCAGTGGGAACGCAGGAGTGGAGATGAGGGGGAGAGACGGCCGGGATGGGGACAGCACGGGACGGAAGGACGGAGAGGCCGCGGGGACGAAAGAGCTGGAGACAGGACAGGCACGAGCGGGGACAGAAGGATGCGGGCAGGGGGGACGGCAGACACCGCCAGCCCTTACCTCCACGTCCTCCCCGTAGAA
>VXBT01015350.1:123623-156495 GCA_013400235.1 Oriolus oriolus | reverse complement strand
GGGGCTGCGCCTGACCTCGGGGGCACCCCCGGACCCCGACTCCGCGCTGGTCACTCCCCTGCGCCTGGACCCCGACATCAACGGGCCGGCTTATTTCAGGGGGGGCCCGGCCGAGCCCCCGCGGGGGGGGCAGGCGGTGGTGATCCAGCTCTCGGCTTTCGGGGAGGATTTCTACCTCCACCTTTCCCCCGACGCCCGCTTCATCGCGCCCGCCTTCGCCGCCCACTACCTGGGGGCGGCCGCCCGGCCGCTGCCCGCGCTCCGCCACTGCTTCTACTCGGGGGATGTCAACGCCGACCGCGAGTCCTTCGCCGCCCTCAGCCTGTGCGGGGGGCTCCGGGGGGCTTTCGGCTACCGGGGAGCCGAGTACCTGATCAGCCCGCTGGCGGGGGGGGCGGCCGGGGGACTCCACCGCCTGCAGCGCCGCAGCCCCGAACGCCCCGTCGGGGCCGGAGCATCCCGCTGCGCCGTGGGCTCCGGGCTCACCCCCGGCGTGCTGCAGGCGCTCGACAAGTACCGGGGGCGTGCGGGGGGGAAAGGCGGTCGGGCCAAGCGCTTTGCCTCGGTCCCGCGTTACGTGGAGACCTTGGTGGTGGCCGACGAGTCGATGGTGAAGTTCCACGGGGATGACCTCCAGCACTACCTGCTCACCCTGATGGCCACGGCCGCCCGCCTCTACAAGCACCCCAGCATCCGTAACCCCATCCAGATCTCCGTGGTCAAGTTCCTCCTCATCGGGCAGGACGACAAGGGGCCCAAAGTCACCAGCAACGCCGCCCTCACCCTGCGCAACTTCTGCGCCTGGCAGAAGAAGTGGAACAAGGTCAGCGACAAGCACCCCGAGTACTGGGACACCGCCATCCTCTTCACCAAGCAGGTGGGTGCAGGGGGATGGCCCGGAGGAGCTGTCCCCCCCTGCCATGGAGCCCTGCACTGGGCTGAGGCGTTCTGCCCCCTGTGTGCGTGCTGGGGGAGGTTGTGCTTGTGGCTGGTCCCTGTTTCCCAAGGGAACCTCCACTCTCAGCTGCTGGGGTGGGGGCAGCAGAGCCATGGAGCAAACCAGCTTGAGCCAGCCCTTGCTGTCCCCTGGGCAGGTTTTGGCTGGCAGCCTGGAAAAATCCCTGCCATGGGGCGAATGAGGCCAGGAGGTGTCCAAAGGCAGGTTGCCCCACGGGTGGAAACCTGCCACTCTATCTCCTGCCTCCGTGCAGGAGCCTTGGCACCAAGTGCCCTGCGGCTCTGGTGTGCACCCTGAAACGAGAGGTCTGAGCCCAGAAGAGGAGGAGCATGGTCCCGCTTCCCCCTCCCCAGCTGGGAAGAGCTCACAGTGCCACCTGCCAAGAAAAAACCTCTCCCAGCTTCCTCTGACTCATGCACAAGGTCCTCCTGAGAACCTGGACCTCTCCTCGGCACTGGCTGCGCTGCACGGAGCCAGTTCAGGGCTGGAAGTGAAGCGCCAGAGATTCAGCCAGCGCTACAGCCCTCGAGTGGGGGAGAGGGGAGAGCCACTGCCACCCCTGCCATGGGCTGGCTACATCCCTGTGGTGGGAGAGGGGCTTGGAGCTGCCTTGGGCACGGCTCTGCGGTGATGTGGGGTGTGGGATGAACTCTGCATCCTCCCAGCCCCACAAACTGGGTGACACCGAAGCTCCCGGAGCCTTCCCCCATTGTTCCTCCCTTCCTGGAGTCCTGTCTCAGTGTGGACATCAGTTCAGTGCCTGCATCCCAAAATCACTGATGGGACGGGAGGAGGATGAGCCCAGCTTGGGAGGGGACAGTCACGTCTTATCCTGGCTGCAGCAGGCTTTGGCAGCAAAGGCTCCTCGCATTTTCTCCTTCCCCTATCCCTGCCCAGATGTTTTTGGATTAGGGACAGGTCAGGAACTCCCCTCAACAGCAGGGAGACCATTCCCAAAATATTTTTCCAGGTCAAGCACTTGTGGGTGGGAAGGATAAAGTGTCCAGCTCAGTTCAGCTGTTCCTAGCCCGGCTCAGCGAGGGCTGACAATGGCCTGGAGCAGGAACGATGCTGTGCAGGACGTGTGAGATCTTGTCCCGTGTGCCTTCTTGTCCCCCCTGGCCCGGGCCAGCTGTGAATCCTGTGGGAGCACAGGCAGGATCGAAGCCCAGGCTGCTGGAGCAGCTCCTGCCTGCCCGGGGCTGCTGCAAGAGGAGGACACTGCTGACACCTCTGCGGGGACGAGCCAGCTCCACCTCTGGTGGAAACCCAGTGAGGTCACTGGAGCTGCACGTGGGACAGAGCCGGTCCCAGCGGTTCAAAAGATGTGGATCACGTCTGGGTTGCATTTTTTACACATTGCTAAACCATCCATTCCTGAAATCCCAAAGCAAGCTCAATGCAAAGGCACACGGTCAGGGAGACATCTGCCTTCCTTGAGTGCATCCATCTGTGGTCCCCTGACATCCCGAAGCTTATCTTCCTGCCAAAAAGCTGTTACATAAGCCCCCGACTTAAATTTCACCTCCAGGCTGGTTGATAGGCAGTTTTCAGTCGTGTCGATGAGTTGCTGACGAATGGGGCTCTCCTACTGCTTGGATTTGCTCCCTCCTGATGCCGGTTGTGCTGAATGATGGATTTGCCTTTGGGAAGCTCAGTCCTGGACAGCTGGGGGGTGCAGATGCCCCTTCCTACCTGAGCCGCTGCTTTTTGGAGGGTCCTGCAGAGCATCCAGCCTTCAGCTGCCCTCCTGCCTCCTGGAAATATCCCTGCACACCATGGCAAAGGGCTTGTCCATTCTTCCCACCCATCCTGGACCCGGATGTCTCACCAGCAAACCTTCGCCGCACATCCTCGCTTTGCTGTGGAACCGAAGGGATGTTGCATGAAGGAACATCTGGCTGCAGCCCAGCGTGTGGCAGATGCTGCGGGGGAATTTGGGAACTGTAGCTCGAACCTCAGCTTTTTGGAGTTGCTTCGGATGCACACAGGAGGCCTCCATGGTAGGGAGAGTGCTTGTGACTCTGAGTAGGTGAATTAATGCACGAGCCACAGGGATCCCCCTAACTGAGCTGTGGAACATCTTGAGGGATGATGAAAAGCTTTGGAAGGCCCCATGCAGGAAGGTCAGGCTGGCAGGAGAATGCTGATGCCCTGAGCAGGGTGCCTGCAGCCCCGTGGGGGCTGAGCATCCTCCCTGTATCTGTGCTGGCAGTGGGGGACACCGGTGACAGGCAGCAAAGGCAGAGCCGGCTCCTTGCACGGTCCTTTCCCACCCTAAACCTCTTCCATTTCCCTCTCCTCCCCTCCTGAGCAGGCTCGACACCTGGCAGGGCTGAAGGAGGTGTTCAGGTGGGGGATCAGGACCTCTCACTAAAGCCCAGAGCTGCTGCCTGGCATCCCCAGGCTGCCCCAAGGAGGCTGCGGTGGGGAGCGAGGGAAAACCCCTCGAAGAGGCGCTGGTCGTGTATCCCAGCGAGGTTCAGAGCGAGAAGTGGGTCAGTGTGTCAGTGCAGGTGCTGGGCCGGGAGCCAAAGCTCGCGGTGCTGGCGAGGAAAGAGCTCTTCAAAGAGCAGCGAGCGGGGAGCTGTGGCCGTGGTGCTGTGACATTCCTCTCCACAGCCCATCCTCGCCCCCAAACCCCCAGCGCGGGGCAGAGCACGGGCGGGGGGCCCTGGACAAGCTGCCCCCCCTGGATTAGCTCAGCGTGGCGGTGGCACTGGCTCTTGGTGGTGTTTTGGGACTGGGACTCTGCACCTGGGCTTGCCAGCACCGTGAATCGCCTTGTGCCCATCAGTGGTGGCCCTGCCACTGCGACCTGGGGGTGCCACCTCTTCTCCCTGCTGGGGATGGGATCAGGGATGCAGCAGGGTCCCAGCTGGTGGGGAAAATCACTGCAGAGCAGAGCGCTGAACCCAGTTGTACGATGGGGTTTTCCACCACCAGTGCAGACCCAGACGTTTCTTCACGTCACCTCTCTGGAGAGCACGGTCTTGCCTGTGCCTCGGCGCTCCGTAGCCCCAGGTCTCCTGTTAAAGCCATCTCAGCCCTGGCTGGGGCTCTCTGAAGTCATCAGGACTGTTATTTACCCACGGCTGAACCTGCCTGCGCGGGAATGCCTTCAGCTTGGAAACCTTGCTGGAAATATTGGCACGGCAGCTCCTGCAGGATTTTGAGCAACCCAGGCGCTTTGGCTGGGCGAGTGCTGAGCATGAATCACACTTATTTATAGCATGGGAGCGCCCGGCGAGTCCCTTACTTTTCTTTTCATGTGGAAAACAGCTCCCTGCCCACTGCGCGGCCTCCCCGGCAGCTCTGGGGCAGCGCCGAGGGAGGGGATGATGCTCCGGCCCTCCCAAACCTAAACCACACCCCAGCAGGGGAAGGGAGCACCCGGGACAAGGTTACTGCCCGGCTGCAGCACCGGTGTGTCTTAAACGGAGGTGTTTTTTTAGCACAAACACCTGGAGAAGGGCAGATCTGCCTACGGTGGGACCCTTCCCAACCTCTCTCCTGGCAACATCCGTGTAGGATCTGGCTGTCCTCAGTTTGGAGGTGGAAGCCCGGGCTGGTTCCTCCTTTGATCAGCTGGGCTTGGTTGCTCCTTGAAGGATGGCCGCAGAGTGTCTTAGAAAGGCAGCAGCACTTCCTTTAGCCTTGGAAACCTCTGGACCTGGCCCAGGGCTTTCTTGTGCCTTGGAAGAAGCTGAGAAATGAGATTGAGAGGTGGTTCAGCCCTGAGTCCAAGGCCAGATGTGTTCCCATCCACCCACCTGGGTCTAGTCCTTGAGCTCACACTTGAGATGAAGGGAACCAGACTGGCTCCTCTGTGACAAATGCAGCTCCACCCCGGCCGGAGGAGCTGTTTGGGTAGGAAAAGCTGTTGCTGAAGGCAGGGCAGGATGCTACACACATCCCTGGTGCCAGGGTTAAGTGCGAACACACCGCTGCAGCCCGGGCTGGGTCAGGATGGAGGTTTCCTGCCGCCGTATCCTGGTTCCCATCCCTTTGGGCTTTCTTCCCATCAGGAGCTCCCCGTGTGTGGGACACCAGGGATGAGGTGGGAAAGGGGAACCGTGACGTCCGTGCTGTCCCCAGGACTAACCCCTTCCCTCTGTGACTGGCAGGACCTGTGTGGTGCCACCACCTGTGACACGCTGGGGATGGCAGACGTGGGCACCATGTGTGATCCCAAGCGCAGCTGCTCCGTCATCGAGGACGATGGGCTGCCCTCGGCTTTCACCACCGCCCACGAGCTGGGTAAGGCTCCCAGCTCTCCTCTTCCTCTCAGGAGGAATTCCAGGAGCTGGAAAGGCTCAGAATAGCCCTGGTTTCAGCCTCTGGGAGATGAGACAATAGGTGGTACCCGGTGATAGGGAAACTGTGCCCTCAGTGCAGGACTCCCCCTGAGCCAGGTGGGAAAGGGCTGCTGAGGAAGAAAAGGCTTTGCTCCCATGGTTGCTACCACAGCTGGGTTTCCAGGACTCAGGAGTGCTGAAATAGCAGGCAGAGGGCACACCTGCCTCTGGGAGGAGGAGAGAGTGGGCCAAGTGCTGAAGTCACCTGTCACCTTCCCTTCACTATTTCCCCTGCCCTTCCTTCCCCGTGTGCTTTTCTTGTGCATGAGGCATCCAGGAGTGTTGCTGGAATGTTTGCTGACTCTTCTGGGCTGTCCACAGCTGCCATCCTTGCAAGGGTCTGCCCCACTCCATGTCTCAGTCTCCCCTGAAGGAAGCTGGGGGGTCCCTGCTCATCGTGCTGTGCTGTGCTGGGTTATTCACGCTGCCTCCCTTATCCCACCCCCAGGCCACGTGTTCAACATGCCCCACGACAACGTGAAGGCCTGTGAGGAGGTCTTTGGCCGGCTGAAGACCAACCACATGATGTCCCCCACCCTCATCCAGATCGACCGTGCCAACCCCTGGTCAGCCTGCAGCGCTGCCATCATCACTGACTTCCTTGACAGTGGCCACGGTGAGCCCTCCTGTGCCCCTCACCCTCTACCTGTGTCCCTGTCCCCTAGGAACAGGTCTATCCCTGCAGGTGTTTACTGGGAAAGGATGGTTGGCTGTACAGCACTTCCTCTCCTGGGTCCATAAACAAATTCTGAGGGAAATGGGAGTTTGGCAGCATTTCTGTAGCATCCAGACTTCCTGGGTGTCCCCAGCAGTGACATCTGCACCCAGGCTGCTGGCACAGCTCCACGGCATCCCCAGGAGATGGAATCACCTGTGTCCGGGACACAGCCGAGATCGAGGGCAACCCTGGATAGTTTTGGCCCAATCCCTCCCCCATCTCCCTGTGGCGGTGCTTTCCCTCCCCGCTCTGCTCCACGCCATCCCCCAGCACCTGGCAGACCCCCTCTCCCCACTCCTGCAGGGGACTGTTTGCTGGACCAGCCCGCCAAACCCATCCCGCTGCCCGAAGACCTGCCGGGCACGAGCTACAGCCTGAACCAGCAGTGCGAGCTCGCCTTCGGGGTGGGCTCCAAGCCCTGCCCCTACATGCAGTACTGCGCCAAGCTCTGGTGCACAGGCAAGGCGCGCGGGCAGATCGTGTGCCAGACCCGGCACTTCCCCTGGGCCGACGGCACCGGCTGCGGCGACGGGCGCTTCTGCCTCAAGGGCGCCTGCGTGGAGAGGCACAACGTCAGCAAGTACAGGGTGAGTACCTGTGCCAGGAACCCCAAAAACATCCCCCAGGGTCACTCAGTAGGTACAGGGTGGGTACCTGTGCCAGGAACCCCAAAAACATCCCCCAGGGTCACTCAGTAGGTACAGGGTGGGTACCTGTGCCAGGAGCCCCAAAAACATCCCCCAGGGTCACTCAGTAGGTACAGGGTGGGTACCTGTGCCAGGAGCCCCAAAAACATCCCCCAGGGTCACTCAGTAGGTACAGGGTGGGTACCTGTGCCAGGAGCCCCAAAAACATCCCCCAGGGTCACTCAGTAGGTACAGGGTGGGTACCTGTGCTGGGTGCCCCAGAAACATCCCCCAGGGTCACTCAGTAGGTACAGGGTGGGTACCTGTGCTGGGTGCCCCAGAAACATCCCCCAGGGTCACTCTGAGCTAGTGCTGGCAGAGCTATCCCCAGCCTCCTGCTGGTGGACACCCAGCGTGGGGACTCTGATGTGGAGAGAGCAGGAGATCCCCTGGGTGTCACATATTTCTCAAGGAGTGAGGACGCTGCTCTGCTGCAGCCAGCCCTGGGCAAGTTTCACAGAATTTGCTGTGTCGGAAGGGACCCACAGGGGTCTGAGTCCAGCTCCTGGCCCTGCCCAAGACCATTCCCAAGAGTCACACCACCTGCCTGAGGGTATTGTCCAAACCCTTCTTGAGCTCTGTCAGGCTTGGGGCTGTGACCACTGCCCTGGGGAGCCTGTTCAGTGCCTAAGCACCCTCTGGGGGAAGAACCTTTTCCTAATATCCAACCTAACCCTGCCCTGACACAACTTCAGACCACTCCCTTGGGTCCTGCCACTGGGCACCACAGAGCAGAGATCAGCGTCTGCTCCTCGGATTCCCCTCACAAGGAAGGTTTGTGGGCAGCTGGAGGTTTTTCTTGTGAGTTGAGGAGAGGCTGAAGGGTGTGCAGCGCCTCACCCCGTCCCTCCCTGCAGGTGGACGGCGGCTGGGCCAAGTGGGCGCCGTACGGGCCGTGCTCGCGGACGTGCGGCGGCGGGGTGCAGCTGGCCAGGCGGGAATGCGCCGACCCCGTGCCGGCCAACGGGGGCTCCTACTGCGAGGGCATCCGCGTCAAGTACCGCTCCTGCAACCTGGAGCCCTGTGCTGCTGCAGGTAAGGGCTGGAGCTCGGCTTGGGCTGCAACAACCCCCCAAAACTAAAGCTGGAGGTGCAGGCTGGTGCCCAACACCACATCCCTCTTATTTTCAGTGCCGGGGAAGAGCTTCCGTGAGGAGCAGTGTGAGGCTTTCAATGGCTACAGCCACAGCACGAACCGCCTCACTGCCTCCGTCTCCTGGGTTCCCAAATACTCCGGTGTCTCACCTCGGGATAAGTGCAAGCTCATCTGCCGGGCTAACGGCACCGGCTACTTCTATGTGCTGGCACCCAAGGTTGGTGAGAGACCCCCAAGGGTCAGTGCCTGGACTGTGGGATGGCTCCTGTGTGCCTGGAAATGAACAGATTTTCCCTGTCTGCTGGGTGGACAGTGTTAGATGAGGTGGTAGAGGAGGGGAGTCCACCAGTCTGGTATGGATCAGCTTGGGGCTGGAGTTGGTTCACGGAGGGTCTTCCTCTGGAAGACCTCATTTTTACCTCTTGTAAAGGTGCCTCTGGCCTATTCCTATAGTGCTGGGAAAGAGGATGATAGTTATGGTAGTGGGGAAGCCATGGGGTGCTCAGGGTGGGCATCCAGACGTGGGGCTGAGCGGGATGGTGTCAGCAGTGCCCCCTGCGCAGCCTGTTCCCTGCAGTGGAAAGGGCAGGAAATTCTGCAGATGGGAGCAGAAAAGGGATGCAGTCCCATCCATCTCTTCTCAGAGACCCCAAAAATCCTGCCTGCAAAGCAGAACATGAGCGAAGAGCGACGTGGTGCCTGCTGGCATCTCCTCAGGACCTGTGGGATGGGTTGGGGTTGGTTGGACACAGCTGGGGGGCCTCGGGGGTGTGAGAGGGAAATGCAGCAGCTTGTTTTGCTCACCTGGTTTAGGTTGTGGATGGCACCCCTTGCTCCCCGGACTCCACTTCGATCTGCGTCCAGGGCAAATGCATCAAGGCGGGCTGTGACGGGAAGCTGGGCTCCAAGAAGAAGTTCGACAAATGCAGCGTCTGCGGAGGGGACAACAAGAGCTGCAAGAAAGTCTCGGGCTTGTTCACCAAACCCATGTGAGTGTTTGGTGACCACGTGTGCTTCCCCTTCTCCCAGCTCTGCGTTTTGGTGTGGGGCATGCAGGAAGGTCGGAGAGATGGCGATGGGATAAATCCATCCCGAGCAAAATCTGCTGGTGCTCGTGTCCATCTCTGCACAGAGACCTGGGCTGGTTCTGGAGGAGAAGCAGGACACATTTAATGTTCTGTTGACTTCTGCTGATGGAGTGCTGTTGAGCCAGGGGAGCTGAAGCATTTTCTTGTAGCTGGGTGGCATCAGCCTAGACAAAACTCAACGCGGGGAGGAGATTCAAAATGATCTTCACAGGATGAAGACAAATATAGGGGTGGGAGGATCTCAGGGCTGCAGCTGTAGAGGGCTGAAGCAATGCAGGAGCACGATGTCCCTGTGCCTGATGTCCCGCCCCGGCCACTCTTCTCTTTCAGGCACGGCTACAACTTCGTGGTGGTCATCCCCGCGGGCGCCTCCAACATCGACATCCGGCAGCGGGGCTACAAAGGGCTCATCAGCGATGACAACTACCTGGCGCTGAAGAACGCGCAGGGCAAGTACCTGCTGAACGGCCACTTCATCGTCTCGGCCGTCGAGAGGGACCTGATGGTGAAGGGCAGCGTCCTGCGGTACAGCGGCACCGGCACCGCCGTCGAGAGCCTCCAAGCCTTCAAGCCCATCCAGGAACCCCTGACTCTGGAGGTGCTCTCCGTGGGAAAGATGACCCCTCCTCGGGTACGCTACTCCTTCTACCTCCCCAAGGAGAGCAAGGAGGACAAGTCCTCCTACAAGAAGGAGGGCAAGACCCCACCGGACCTCAACAACAGCGTCCTCAGCCTGTCCAACCGCTTGGATGGCGGGAGACCGAGCTACAAACGCCCCTCCTACAAGTGGGCGGTGGGCGGTTGGGAGGCCTGCTCCGTCAGCTGCGGCGATGGCCTGCAGAAGCGGTCGGTGGCTTGTCGTGACTCCTACGGCCAGCCGGCCGCCGAGTGTGACGCGGCGCAGCGCCCCGCCGACGTCCGGCTGTGCGGGGAGCCCTGCCCGGCCTGGGAAGCCGGACCGTGGTCTCCTTGCTCCAAGAGCTGCGGTCGGGGTTTCAAGAGACGGGCGTTGAAGTGCTTGGTCCCGACCGGGCGCCTGCTGCCCAGGGAGAGTTGCAATTTTAGGAGGAAGCCGCAGGAGCTGGATTTCTGCACCTTGAGGCCGTGCTGAGCAGGTCAAGGGGTGTCTGCGAGGAAGGGCATGGTGTTCCTCTGGCTGGGTGCAGCCAAGCAGCAGCCAGAGGTTGGGAGTGGGGGAGATGTCCATAGCACATAACAAAAGGGGGAAAAATAAGGAAAAATGGGAATTAAAAGGGACCTGGGTGTGGGGACAACACACCTGGGAGAAAGGGCTTTTACCAACCAGGTCACTTGGAGACAGAGCGGGAATGAACATCTACCTCGAAGCCACTGAACGACACGGAAACCACCGGTGGAGGCTGGGAACTGGGGGGACAGATGGAAACGAGGAGGATCATCACTGCCTGGGATGGATCTGTGGCACAGGCAGCGAGATGCCCCTAAATTGCACAGATGAAGCCTCCCCCCACCTTCCCAGGACCAAGCCTACCTCCCTTCTCCCTGGACTCCCCCAACACTCATGCTAAATGGGACCAAAAGGATTTACCAATGCAACGACCACCGGTGCGATGAGGCACTGGGACTGATGCCTCCAGGGCTTGCTGGTGGTGACTTTGTTGTCCCAGCAGCATCCCCGGGTCAGGCTGGAAGGTGGTGGCTTTATTTTCATTCTCTCCTCACGTTTATGACCTGACCAGTGTAAATTTTATGGTGCTTAACTCTGTATTTTTTTAACCTCCTTCCTCCCCTCCTGATGGATGTAAACCTTGCACAGCAGGGCTGGTGTTATTCCCAGGGGATCTCACCTGCCTGAGGTTTCCTATGGTGCTTTGGGACGGGGCTGTGTGAACATCCGGATGCTCCTTTACACCCTGGTCCACCTGAAGCTTTTCAGGGCTAAAAGGGATCACTGCGGACCTGAGGTTGGAGCTGTCATTCCAAAAAAGCAACAAGCAACCGTGCTGTAGTTCCACAGGGTCAGATGCAGCCCCCCCAGTCACTGATACTTCACCCTGCTCTGGAAATGGTGCTCAGTGCTTAACGGGACCAGTGTGTCATGCCCAGACATCCCACGGCCTCCAGCCTTTAACCAGGCTGGGGGTTTTTTCCTGTGTGTGAAGCCTCCCTGAGATATCCTGAGCTCTATCAGAGCTGGGGCGACTTCCCTGGCATCACTTTTGAGCTGAGGGAGGGGTAGATTAATTTGGGTCTTTGGCTTTCCTGGGGAAAAGGGGGCCCAGCAGGGTTCAGGCATGCAGGGAAAGAGGGGCTGTCGAATTTCTTGCTGCTGCAAAGCATCCACAACCAGTTTCCCCCTCCAGTTATTCTGGGGTTTTTCTGCACCTCTGATGGTTTTGTAGCATCGTGCCCATTGTGGTCAGAGGCTGTTTTACCTCTCCCAAACCCCACTGAACCCATCACTGAGGTCTCTTGCTCGGATCAAATCATCAGGCACCACCGAATGTTTTGCTTTGTCACTGGTGAAGGTGCCTCTTAATCAACGAGCTGTGACTGTGAGCAGGCGAAACTTCTGGGTCAAGCTACGCAGGTCCTGGGATCGGCAGAAAGGTATTTTAGGGATGAGACACAGATTCTGGGCAGGCAGAAGATGCCATCTCAGCAGGTGGAGGCTTGGACCCTGCCTTGCTTGTTCAGTCCCTCGGAGGTACAACGTGGAAACTCCGCTGCCCCTTGGGTGGCTCCGGAAGGTGTCCAGCTGTGGGCAGGGTGAGAGCGACAAGGGACGGGGCTGGTGGCGCGAGGGCTCCCTTGTGGGGTCTTTCCAGCAGCTCGCAAACTCCTGCTGACAATGGTTGTGGGCTCATCCTCCCCGCATCCATGTAATGCCTTTTTCAACACAATCATATTTTAGGTCTCCACGCTGCTCCACAGAGCCAGGAGCAGATGTTGTGGTTGCTCTGCACAGCAGGGAACGGGAGTTAATGTTCTTAGGAAATCCCTTCCAGGTCTCCATTCCCATGAACATGCCATCCATTTTCCGAGGGTTTTCCTGCATATCTGAGCCCGCTGCGCTTTCCTCTGGGGACAGAGCTCCGAGGAGCTGCCCTTTAGAGCCTTGCCATCCCACAGCTGGTTTCTAAGCCACCAAGAAATTGCCAGCCTCATTCCTGAGGAGGGGAGGGATTCCTTGTGTGTGGTTCTTCTGCTGAGGGTGCAGCAGAAGGACGGAGATGCCGATGGTACTGGCTGCTTTGTGTATACCATGTATACTGAACATCGATCTCTGCTGTTTGTGCATCAGTAGCAAACCTGAAATAAATCTGTATTTAAAGTTACACCTGGTCCTCGGGGGGACGCAGTCCTGCAAACGTTGTTTTCTTGGTGGCTGCAGGGCACTCCTTGTCCCCTTTATAATGTCAGGTCATTAACTAAAGAACAAATCCATCACCTTTAAAAACCCAGCAGGTTTATTCTGACTTGGTTCTGCTCCAGGATTGGTTACTGGTAAAAAAGAAACCCAGCCTGAAGGAGCCCAGTGGTGAATCAGTCCCTGTGAGTCCCAAGGGAACTGGGGATGTTACACAAGAGAGGCTGGTTTTCCTCAGGCTTGAATCAGGATGTTCTTTTGTCAGGGTAACAGGAATATAGAGTTAAAAGGATTGATGTAAGCTGGAGCAGCACTCTCACATCCTGGAACAACCCCGTCTGTGTGTTCCTCCTGAAATTCTCAGCACACCCTCCCTGAGTCAGAGCTCTTTCTTCCCTGTTGCACCGGGGCCAATGGTGAGATAAAGCCCTTCCTTTTCCTGGGATGTGTCAGCTCAGGGGTGCCTGATGTCACCCCCTCCAGCTCTCAGCAGAGTGCCTGGGATTTTATTTTCCCCCCTGCAAATGCAGTTTATTTCCCCATTATGTTGTAATGATTTGGCAAGTTTCATGTGTTTTATTGGGGGGAAACCTCAGTTTGCTTTTCATCATCATAGGATCCCAGAATGGTTTGTGTTGGAAGGGACCTTGAAGATCATCCCATCCCACCCCTGCCATAGGCAGGGACACCTTCCACTACCCCAGGCTGCTCCCAGCCCTGTTCAGCCTGACCTTGGACACTCCCAGGGATGGGGCAGCCACAGCTTCTCTGGGCCAGGGTCTCACCACGGTCCCAGAGAAGAATTTCTCCCCAGTGTTTAATCATAAAGAAACAGACACAACTGAGAACCTTCCCCCTCAGCAGCTCCCACAGGGACATAAAGGATTTATTACCTGTGCCTCCCCTCACAGAAAAGTTCACTTTCACCCCAGATACATCCCACACTGCAAAGGCACCAGCTGCAGATGACTTTATTGGGAACAGGGAGGGAGATTTCCACCCGGTATAGCCATAATTTTGCCTCAAGTATCTGTTCAGGAGCAGAAAATTCAGTTAAAACTATCACCTTGCTCCTCCAGCCCCACACTTTTAACCAGATGCCCCTAAAGATCACCCAGAGAGACAAAACCCCCACACAATCCCCAAGTATTTACCTGGTGAGGAAGAAATGAACCCAGCACCGATGCCAGGAACACCCTCAGGAAGGGAAGGGGGGTGTTGAGGCAGGGAAAGCTGGTGATGGCCTCGTGGGGCAGCAGGAGGGTGACACAGGCGATGTCCTGCGCCCGTACCAAGCCTCCAGCCCCAGGAACAGGCTCTTGGTGCAAGAGCAGTGACGTGGAGCACCCTGTGCTCTGTCTGGGCAGAAGGGGTGGCTTTTCCCAGTGCCACGAGGCGCTGCCAGCCACGCTTCTCCGGGTTCCTCATTTTCCAGCACTAAAAGGTTTGATTGTTTCTTCCCTTCACTGCAAATTTGTAGTCCTAGATTAAATAATAAGGGACTGAACTGGCTGCTTTTCCCTTCAGGGGACACTGATGTGCCTTCACCTGCAGGGAAAGGAAGGTGGAGGATGGTCTGAAGGAGCAATAGGCCTGGGACTCATCCCCTCAGGCCAAGGAATCATGCCCAGAAATCCCCATTTTGGTCCAAATCCACCCCTGGCTGAGCTGGAGAGCTGAAGATGGCTTGGGCAGAGCACACCGAATGTCTTTAGGAGGCTAAAACTCAATCCTGCCTCTGGGACTGCCTGCAAATCTGCTTGTTTACATTTGCCCTATGCTGAAACCCAAGAAGCTTAAAAAAAATGTTAAAAAAAGGGATTACCTGGAGGGTAGTGTCAGGGAGAGAAACCATGGAGGGTGAGGGAAACGCTCCTGCCTCATCTGGTGTTCTGGTCCAGGGCTTCGACGTGGCCGTGGATCAGCTCCCTGGGGCTGGGGTGCTGCCTTGCTATTTTTGTATCTCTATACACACACACACATATAAATATATATTACTGCCATTACTATTAATAATAATTATAATTACTGGGCTTTGCCAGGAGACGAAAGCAAAACCAGACGTACATTGAACTAACGGGCCTAATTGATAACACATGTCCTGCGGAAAACCTCTCCTGGGACAAGAAATAAACTGGGAAGGGCTCTGCTGTGCCTGGGAAAATGGGAATGTTCACTTGAGCTTGGGGATGTAAAACAAAGCGCTGCTGTGGAGCCAGGACGTGAGACCCCAGCCCCTCTTCCCACTTTTCCTCATGGGTAACGCGGCTCCGGCCGGTCCTTCCTGAACCTGGCGGGGAAAATCCTGCTCTTCACGCAGAAAAGGCCTTTTCCCCACTCTGGCACCTCTGAGAACGATCCGAATCCCGGGTCAGGCACTCAGAGGAAACCTGGGCAGCTTTTCTGCTTGGGATGGAGCGGAGCCCCAGCATGGCTGTGGGACCAGCTGGGCAGGGCTGCCGACCCCCCGGCGATGCTGATCCCCCAGCGATGCTGATCCCCCAGGGATGCTGATCCCCTGGCGATGCTGATCCCCTGGCGATGCTGATCCCTCAGTGATGCTGATCCCCCAGCGATGCTGATCCCCCAGGGATGCTGATCCCCCAGCGATGCTGATCCCCCAGTGATGCTGATCCCCCAGTGATGCCGACCCCCCTGGCAATGCCAGCCCTTGCAGCAGACTCAACTTCCCCCGCTGTCCTCCCAGCCAGCAAACTGACATGTTCCCACAAGCATTTCTCCTGCTTTGGGTTTCTTTCTTTTTTTTTCTTTCAATGCTTCCTTTCTAATTATACAACACGGTCAGTGCCAAATTCTTCTGGCTGACACCAACCTGGCAAGCAGAGCCCATGGATTTATGGCGAGCAAACTCCCACCTCCTCACTGACCAGCGGCAGGAGGAGGGCTTTATCTTTTTGGAGGTCTCCATCACATACTTCCACTCCTACAAAGGCATAATCCTCGGAGAAGTGATGGCAGGAGGAGTGGGATGGGATTTGTCGGCCGAGGACGGCGTCAGCATCTCCGAGGGAATGAGCTGAGTAAATCAGGCAGCTGTTAAAGATTATAATCCTTAACTAGGTAAAACCCTTGGAAATTGCAGCCATGGGGTGAGTGCTGAGAGCTTTCCAGCCAACTCCTGGGGAAGGTGCTGCCTTTGGATTTAGCCTAATTAATATCAAGTTCAGCCAAGCAAGCCTGGGAGGCGGATGGGCTCCCAAATGGTTATTTAATGGGCCTTGATTATTTTTTAAAGGTTTTTTATTTTCCCCCCACTTGTAAATGAATTTAGCGCTGGTGAAAGGTGTTGGATTGACAGCCCTGGAAATACAAGTCCTCGAGGAACAATGTTTTGGAGCTGTGAAGGGAACAACACTGTGTAATCCAGACATAAGGGTAATTATTTGCAGTAACAGCTGCTTTTTGCTCTAAATTAAAAAATAGAGACCACAGGGATTCATCAGAGCATCGGAGACATTTTCAGGTGGCTGAAGCATTGGGCACAGTCAGAGCTGGCTAAACACACGCTGTCCCAGAGCTGCTGAGGCACTCAGGGCCACGTTTCAGTATTTAATTGCTATTTTCACTTTAAAAAAATGCACATTTTTCTTCAGCCCTTAAGCACGGTCTTAATGTCGAGCAGGGACCTCAGCACCTCCCTGCTAAATACAGCCTGTGAGCAAAGCTGAAAGCTTCCACTGAGGCCCAATCAAAGCCTTTGGGGTGTACAGAGAGGAGAAAATATCCTAAATATATCCCTCCCCACCTCACAAAACAGGGAGGGTGCTTTTGTTAATACACACTGTGGGCCTTTCCTGCAAATCTGCACCGCTCAGAATGTTTTCAAAGGGCAGCATCCAGTCCCTGGAAAGTATAAACACATCTCCAAACTGTGCTCACTGCAGAGAACCATCATGACAGAGCTAATTAAGGATCTCTGTGTTCTCCACGCCATGGGCTGTCCAGGAGCAGCCCCCTGTGCTATAGAAACCTGGCACAGGAGGTAGGGAAGGACATCTGGACCAGGGATGCAGGGAAAGAAGCAGCAGGATGATGAGGAGCAGACCGAGTCTATTCAAGCATGGTCAATCTGGGCATCTTAAAAAAAACCCTCATGGAATTTGGAGATAAAAACCCAATATCTCAATGCTAGATGTTATGTGAAATTAGGGAGACTAAAGGCCACATCTTCATCCATCTTCAGATACCCCCAGGATTCAGGAGGTGAGATCTGGGGTTTAGGGTCTTACTTGGGGTCATGCAGGATCATCATGGCAAGGACTGGCCTTGATTAGAGTTTTCCCAAGTTGCCCATTAACCCCCGGGCTCAGCACTTACCTTGGAGGTGAGGATATATCAGGCTGAAAAGCAAACACGGGGGAAAACGGACACTGAAAGACAGGGAGAACCTGGGCTGAGCCCTTTTCTCCCAAAGGAAGGAGAAAAAGAGTGAGCAGAGAGAAAAGGAAACGAGGAGAAAGAATAAAAACAAGAGAAACCTCGAGAGGGAGATGCTGATGCAAAGCAGATGTTGTCCCACCTGAATCCTGGGGGTTTTGGCTGCTCCACATCCCTGGAGCCCCTCTGAGAGCTGGTGCCAGCTGTGCTCCACCGTCCCTGGAGGGGCTGCCACACGGAGATGGGAGAGGAAGGGAAAATCCCTTTTCTGCTGTTCACAGTGTGCTTCTCTGGGGTGTACAAAACTGAAGTGCGTAGTTTTTCGAAAAGGAAGCCTGTGGCTCAGCCCCTTTGAACATTCTTTCTGCTTTTGAGGAAGAGAAGTGAAAAGAGATGACACCTCTCCTTAGACCGTGTCCTCAGGAGCAAGGACCTGGCATCTTGAAGAAAATGGAAAGCACCGAATTTTAAAGCAATTAAGATGCTCTTTATTATAGAAATTCTGTCTCCAGCATAAACAAGTCTCCACAATTCCTTCCTTCCTTCCTTCCTTCCTTCCTTCCTTCCTTCCTTCCTTCCTTNAGAAATCCAAATTCTAAGAATCAGTGAAGCTGAGTTTTCCTTCCTTCCTTCCTTCCTTCCTTCCTTCCTTCCTTCCTTCCTTCCTTCCTCCCTTCCTCCCTTCCTCCCTTCCTCCCTTCCTCCCTTCCTCCCTTCCTCCCTTCCCCCCTCCCTGTTTCTAATGCATCCAAGGGATTCCTGGAAGTGTTGGTTTTCCAGTCACAGCTGATGTTTCAGGTCCTATTTGGGCCTGGAGAAGCCAAGTTTCCCGGAATTCACGTGTCGCACGAGTTGGAGGCATCGATGATTTGTTTATTCTGGCAAAGAAGAATCAAAGCCCCAAAACTGGTACAAAGTGAGGGGAATGCAAATATTCCCTCTGGGGCTTACCCCGGGGAGGGCACAGTTGGTGCTTGGTCCCCGGGGTGATGCTGAGCGGAGCATCCTTCAGAGCCGGGCACTCAGCGCGGCACGTGCCACACGCCTCCACACCCAGGCCTGGAAATTCCTCACCAAATCCAGCTGGGATTCACTCCTAACAACGCCTCTGGGGGTATTATATGTATTTTTTGGCGGGGAGGGGTGAGTTTATATGGGAAAAGAATAACCCTGCCCTTGGCTTTGCCCAGACTGCAGGGCTTTGTTCTGCTCCCTGCCAGGGATTCCTCTTGCCTTTTGTTGTTCCCATTGTTTCTGCTTGGTGGGAAGCCAAAAGCACCAGGGAACCTGTTTCTGATTCATCCTCTGTCTCCTTCCCGCTGCTGCAGGGTCTCAGCCCTCTCCATGGCACAGAGACGTGGCTCTGGGAAGGGTTAACTCTTCCAGCCGCCTTTCCACATTTTTCCATTTAATATTGCCTTTGAGGAAACAAACAGAGGCGAATCCCACCCTCTCCCCAGAGACTCTTTCTTGGCTTGTTCCAGAGAACATGCAAATAATAATTATTTGTCCTATATTTTCTTTCTCGGTGCCTCATTTCAGCAGCCTGGGGGACTGAGTAAACGAAACGACAAAACGAACAAGGAAGGCAATAAACCCAAATAAATAACCAACTGATAAAACTGGAGTGGGAAGGAGATAAAAAAACCCCCGACAGCATTCCCCTTGTGGTATGGAGAGGCTGAAAATGTGGGACAGACGGGTAGGGGACGTGGAGCTCCACTGATGGATACCAGCAGTGTCCTGGGAGGGAAACAAGCACAGATGTCCAGGAAAAGGCCTTAAATCCTCCTTATTCTGGGTAGCGAGCCCAAATGATTGGGGATAAACCCTTCATGGGGCAGCAGTGAGATGTTTCAGTGCCTACATTTGCTTGTATTAAGGTGAAACCCACTTGGGATGGGACCTTCTGGTTCTGCATCCCACGTGCTGCTATTTCCATCCCTTTTACTCTCCTTTTAGTGCTCCTCACTGTATTTTTTGTCCCCCAGATTGATTCACCTATATCTATATATATCTATATATACCTCTTTCCTATATATACCTGTATGTGTATCTATACCTCTTTCCCCTGACTGCAGGGTGTTGTGCCAATCTCTGAAGCCAGATTTAAAGCCGAGCTCTTGCTCAAATCCAGGCTGCAGAGGGTCAGTCCCCGCTCAAGACATGGCTGCTCCTGCTGGGCAGATTCCAAACCCACTGGAGCTGTGTTAGGGCTCAAGTTTGGATAATGAGCAAAAGACATGTAAGGAGTTTTTCACTGGAAAAAAGTGTATTTACAAGAAATCCCATTGCTTTGCTGGATCAGAGACCGTCCAGCTGCAGGGGATGAATGAAACTCCTCTCTTGACCCATCACCTTCAACTTCTGCAGGTGCCTCTTAAAAAAAGAGATCTTGCAGCACAAAAAAAAAAAAAAAATTCCACCGTTATTTATCCCAAATGGGAAAAAAATATCAGGGTGGTGTGTGCACCTCAAGATGTCGAGACATTCCTGATTCCTTGCCAGGCTGCAGGTCCTGGTTGTGCCTGTGGTGTGCAGGCTGGAAATACCACATTATAGATACATCATCATCGTCATCGTCATCGTCATCGTCATCGTCATCGTCATCGTCATCGTCATCGTCATCGTCATCGTCATTGTCATCATCATCATATCTGGTAATGCAACACAATGATCAGAGAAGTAAGGAATTTTCTGAGTGGGAAATGATGACCCACAAGGATCGTTGAGTTCAACTCCTGTTTGCTATTACTATTATAATAAATAACAATACAAAAGATATGCAATATACACTGCATAGCATATACAATGTGTAATAATAGAGAATAATACAGTACAAACAGAGCCAATATCTTGCTCTGGATGCAGCCAGTATTTCCAAGGCATTTTCACATCTTACCAAAGAGCAATCCCATATTTTTCTTTCCCGGAGCAGCGGATTTGTGCCTTTCCCTCTAATCTCTCATCTCCGAACTCCTCGGAGCCGATAATGAAAAACTTCCCGCCGCGTTGGGCCCTCTGCTTTTCCAGATTAAGAAAGGCTCCTCGAGGAAGCCGACAACCATAACAAACCCATTTGCTAAGATAACATTATTCCAGGATCGTGGCTGCTTTCCTACACGTGCCCCAGCCCAGCCCCTGCGGATAACAAACGTCCACAACCAACAAACCCTGCCTGGAGCGTGCCCTGCCACAGTGATCCCCACCCCAGCACACCCTGGGGAGTGATGCCTTTGGTTTAAACTCTTATATTTTTCAAATTCTGTATTCTCTGTGTTCCCAGTGTGTGGCTCTGAGCTGCCTTGCAGCCTGTCAGCTGCTGCTCTCTCATGCTCACACAGACATAACAAAGCCTCTCCAGGCCTGCTCTGCAAGGACACCCAGCCCGTCCCAGGCCCAAAATGTGTAACCCAGCACCTTGAGAAGGGGGGCGAGCTGAGGGGCAGTTCCATCATTAGCTAAAGTTTAATTGGCCAATTTATGCTGATCTGCAAATGGACCAAACCTGTAACAGTGTGAAGAACTCGTGACTCGGGGTCCATCTCGGGTGCAGCCTTTGGCCTGCCCAGGGTGTGCCTCTGAAGGCCTTTCCAATAAATATCCACCTTTATTCCCTTACCCCTGGCTAGGCTCTGCTTCCAGGTTTGGCCTCTTCAGGCATCAGGGGATTTGGGCTGAATCGGAGCCCAACAAGGCACATGGGAATGGGTTTGGGGATGCTCTGAGCCGCTGCCTCCTGCATCCCACCCGCCAGAAAGGACCAGCTCTGGAGGCCACAGCGCCTCTCCCTCCTGTGTCACCTTCTCCTTTACCCTCCTGGCACATCCCTGCCCGCTGAGCGCTCCCATCTGCCGAGGATTACCCGGTGTGCAGGAGTGTTTGTGCAGGCTCCCCAGCCTGCGCTTCCATGTTTACTCACATCGGGCTTGTTTAAAGCCAGCTTGGCAGGAAAATGGATGTGTGTGGGTTTTTTCATGACTCAGGGCGAGCTGACATTCACCCCCCTCCCCTGAGCCCAACACTGCCTTGGTGCAGGGACAGCAAACCCAATGCACAGCCCAGGGATTTGGATCCATGTGTCAGAAAACAGGGATAGGAAAGTGAACAGAGCAGGAGGAAGGTACGTGGATTTCACTGTGAAGGAGGGAAAGGAATGTCGCTCCCAGTCGATGTCACCCCCGTTTACACCAGCTGGTGATGAGACCTCTCCCATTTCAGGGCTGCATGAGATGGAAAATGATGCTTCAAGGCTTGGCTATTGGCTTAGAAAAGGTGCTCAGCACCCCTTTCCCTTGGGGAAGCGAAGCCCACAAAGCCTCAGAGATGACACTACTCCCCTATAAGGGTGGAAGTGAAGGGGTGAGAAAGAAGCAGAAGGGAAAGGAACAATTTGCAAAAATTGGGATGCTCCTGCTCAGAGATTTGGAGAGCTCAGAAAAAGCGTATTTTCCTCAGTTGTGCAAATCACATCTTAACAAATCCTATAAATTCCCAACAGAGAAGGAAAGCAGGTTTGATTGCACCTGATGGCAGCAGGACGGTTTCCCAGCAGGAGGCTTTTTAAGGCAGTGGATTGTGGGAACGTAGATGGGTTGACCTTGGACTTAGATGGGAGCAGGGGGAAGGGACATTCCCCAGGGAGGAGTGAAACAGGAGCATCAAAGCAGGGAGAAATTCCTCCTTGTTCGCTGATTTCTTCAGAAATCTAAATATCACAAACAGCCCGAGGAGACTGCGCAGCAGATGGGATTTGGGCCCTTTGGGGCAGCTTTGTGTTCCTGCCACTGAGAACCCATCATGGGAATCTGATCTTGGGAGGCTGCAAAGCTGCAGACCCAGGAGGCTTGGGCAGCTTGGGAAACTTCAGAGTTGTGCCTTGCCCTGAACCTTGGACGGGAGCCCAGCTCCCATCCTGCTCCGTTTAAGCCGTGCCACTGAGCCCCTTCCCAGCCCTCGTCCCTAAACCGTGCCTTGGTAGGCCCAGCTCTGCAAGACCCCCTTGAGTCCCACACACCAGACCCCAAACATCCAGTGAAAGCCGCTTTTGTCCCAAACCCACATCCTCACCCCCTTCCTTCTTCTCAGGACTCTTGCACCCAAGCAGAGTCATCTCTGCTGTCATCAGAAGCTTTCCCACTGTCCCTTCCTGGCACTGCTGACTCGCTCCAGCCTTTTTGGATGTCCCTTTCCTGGGGACATCTTGCACTCATCAGTGCAATCCCAGCCCTCCTGCTCATTGCACAACCCAGCTCCAACGCCAGGACCTGGACAGCATTTCTGCCTGCACTGCTCTGAGTGATCCTTGCAGGGAATTTATTTATCTCCTTTGTGGTCCCTTGTGCAATTTGTATAAAGTCAGAGTGCTGGCCTCCAGCAGAACACGCAGAAATGATGGGGCTGCTCAGATTTCCCCAAATTTCGACATTTTGACTTTAGGAGGTGGAAAAGAAGGGTGAATTTTCCATTAAATTTAGGAAATTTATCGGAATTTATTTCACAGGTATTCTGTGATCAAAGACACAATCCAGGATCAAGAGACAGAAAAGCATCCTTGCACGCAGCATCTCCTGCACCGTGTCCAGAAAAGCCTTGGGGGGATTAATGCTAGGGATGAGAATTTTCCAGTCTCTCTGGGGATTGCTGCAAACCCCTAAGCTCTGGCTGGCTCATCCTTTGGGTTTTCCTTTGAAAAAATCCCATTTTAGCACCTGCTTTGCAGAGCTCTGCCTCCTCCCATCTCGCCAGAAAGGGGAGCAGGAACTGGGTTGAGCATTTGATGGGTCCCAAACCCACCTCAGGGGGTCCAGCCAGAAGTGCTGAACCTCTGGAGGTGTTGAACCCCCGGAAGTGCGGGGACCCCCTCATAAGGGGGCAATTTTGGGTTGTGCTTTAACAAGAGGACCGTGGGTTGCCCCTACAGCGGTGCCTCCCCAGAACTCTGCTTTTCACTCTCGAGTGCTTTATGGCTTGTGTTTATGAGAGCCGAAAATATTTACATGAGGAGGAAGGGGCAGGGAGAGGGGACATTGCTTGCAGATTTTATAGGGCATGTTTGGGAAAGAGGCTTATATAAAAATAATAGGGTATTAAAGAACAAATAAACAAGCACAGTCAAACAACAACCCAGGACAAGGCCCCTGCGTGACCCCAAGGATGATGCTGGAGGATGGAGACCCTGGCAGGAGCCGAGCCCTTTGGAAACTTTGCCCACATTTCAAGGCTAGGAGGGTTTCTGTTGCCACCTGAGCTTTCCCCAGTATTTCACCTGGTCCCAACCCCTCACATTCTGCTACCAGCAGGCACAGGAGGAAGGAGGTTTGGGGGTGATGCGGACACTGGCAGGAAAAGGGGCTCAGACAAAACCCAAGAGGGGCAGCTGGCGGGGAGCAGGAGGAATTTCGGCTCAGGACAGCCTGGATGCCGTCCTGCCGGGCGTCTGCTCCTGCCTTGCGTGGCAGAAATATGAAGTGCTAATTCCCTTCTCCCCGGGGGCCGGGCCAGCGTGAGCCGGGGTTATCGGCACGGCCAGGGCACCCTCCGGAAAGGCCACGCGAGGGGGGACGGGCGGGATCCAGGCCCGAGGCACGGCCAGTTCAGTTCTTTCACTTTATTTTTAAAGGGCATTTTGTTTCCAGTGAGGAATCGATGACGTCCTTCACCCTGAGAAAGGAGCGCCTGTACCCCACCACCATAAACCCCTTTTTGTGCCGCCGACGGCGCCGCGGTGCATCGGTGCGCCGGCGGGCACAGGCTGTACATTGTGCGAGGCACTTCTGGGGGGGACCGGGGCCTTGTGACACTGCAGAATGTCAGCACAGCCCTCCCCGCTGGCAGGAGCCCCTCGGGCACTCAATGGGATATTGTCTCCAAGAGCTGCGGGTGGCACGGAGCAGCGCGGAGTGGTGGCACAGGGGTCAAGGACATCGAGTCGACACCAAAAGTCTTTCACTCGTGGTTTTTAACGCTCTCCATCGCGCTCCCGTTCCGGCACACCTTGGAGGTTTGAGCAGCAAGCACCAATGTTCAGTGTGAAAGCCTGACGAGGCTGAACAAGGAGCTCAGGGGACAGGAGACGTCTCCCAGAACAGGAATGGGTCTCTCTGGGGTGGCAAACGGCAGCAGGGTCACTGGGAGCTCCGACTGCTGCTCCGCCAGGGAAGGAAAAGCACAATGAGACACACAGCACGGTGCTCAAGGGCCCTGGGAGCACTGCCAAGCCCTTTGCTCTGCACCAGGGCTCACGGATGGTTTGCAGGAAGGCAAATTACTGGGAACAACTCTGCAATGGAGTTCAGAGCCCAAATACGGTCTGATCCAAATTTTGCTACTCTGCCTTTGTTTCAGCCATGAGCTGAACCCAAACCAGGCCTGAGGCCGTCAGTATTCGCTCAGCAGCAATGCCTGGGAGTGGTGGTGCAGGTTTGCACACCAAGGAGAGGAGTGAGGGCAGGGTCCCGGCACAGGGTGTGGCAGTTTTAGGGGTGACAGCCTCGCCAGTTATTTAGGAGCCTTGTGCCAGCAGATTTTGGGACAACCAGTGACAGCAGCTGCATTTGTTGAATTCTCGGTGTTTGGAGCATGGTGAAGTCAACAGAAACCTCCTGCGAGTTCTAACGGGAACGGGGCTGGGGCCGGACGGAATCTGCAATCTAAACACCCACAGACCGTGTGGACATCTGGACATGACTTCTTCCACGGTCCTGAGCCACTGCTGAGGTCACACATCCCTCGAGGAACAAGCCCCAAGCATCCTTTGATGGTGCAGACAGGAGTGAGTTTGCTGAGCAGATCCCTACCTGGAACCCTATGTGGCCTGGGGGAGCGGTGGCACCAGGGCACATCTGCTGTGGTGGCACAGCCGCAGGCTGCTGGCACGCCCCACCGGCAGGGACCATGGCTCCAAGAAGAAGTGTGACCTGATGCTCTGCGTGGCCTCCAAAAGGAGAAGTCCTGGGTTGCTGAGGTTGATGAGACCTCCCGGTCCCTCATAGCTGAGCTCAGGAGGTGTCTGAGTAAGGGATGGGGTCCTCAGCAGTTAACCCTGAGAAGGAGAAGGCAGCACCCGTCTCTGTTCCCAAATTCCTACTTCACCCACATGGCGTAATCTTCCCCGCTTGAATTCCTCACGTCTACTCACACCACATCTGACTTCTATCCGCAGCATGTCTGGATGACTGGAAAGAGAACACAAGAGTTGGGAGGATGAAGATAAGGCTTCTGCTGCTCTAAGTCCGTTCATCTCCCTGGTCCCGGGGGTTACCTGCAGCATGTAAGAAATTCTCCACGCAAAATCACAGGTTTCTCCAAGACTCCCAGGAAAAACCTGCTTTCCTGCCTGCCTCACACCGCATCGATGCTCTGCAGACAAAATCACCCTCTGTGCCCAACACGGATCATTTTTTTTGTGCGTCTTGGCCCCACCAAGCGGCCCTGAAGCCTGGCCATAAACAATGAGTCAGCTAATCCAAACCACACGGCCGTAAAACGCTGGAGGTCAACCCAGTGCACGGTCCCGATCCTGAAAAGCAGAACTGCATCTTGAGCAAAACCAATAATGAGACAGGGATGGAGAAACAGCCTCCCCTGGGCAGGGCAGCAGAGCCAAGGCCCCAGGAGCAAGTGGGACAGCACCCAGTGTCCCCAGGGAGCAGGGCTGGCTCTGGTGGCACCCACCTGGGACACAGCTCCCAGGAAGGTGTTGGCTTCCCCGTCTCCTGGACTGCTTTGCTTTGCAGATCCTTCCCCCTTCACAGCCTCTGGACCGAGTTCCCTGTTCCCTTGCTGCCCCATCCCTCTTCCTTTGGGGATTGTTTCCATCCCCAGTTCCCTGCACTTCCCCCTCTTTTGTTTGCCCCTTCCCCACCTTTCTCTCCTTGGAGAGCCTGGCTGGGACACGCTCGCACGGAGTTAAACCCGACCTCCCAGCTGCCAGCTCTGCCTTTGGCCTATTGCTCCGGCTTCATATTTGACTCTAATTCCACAATTTATACAGCAGAGAGCTCTGGGCCAAACTGACTGTCTCGGGAACCTGCCAGAAACCTCAGCTTTTCCTAAGCCTTATAAACATTTCCTGCCTCCATCCCTGCACCTGCTGTCCATGCTGAGCCTCCAGCCAGGATGCTGGGCTGTCCAGGGGATGGGATGCCCACAGGGTGCCCCAAGCTGCCCGATCTCGCTCGCAGTGAGACTGGCTGCTGCTCGTGCTGATGGGAAATGATCTAATGACACTGCCCCCCTGGGATAACACTGTTTTTCCTGGCAGGTCGGGCACCAGCCCTGTCCAAAAAGTGCATTTCTGCTCAAAGCTGTTTGCAGCTTTTTTATCACGTGTGGCGCTCCATGGCTGGAGCATCCTTTGGAGGGATGGGTGCCCACACCCTGTGTCCAGAGCCCAGGGGGCGGCTGGGATATTTAGGAGGAGGATTTGTCAGTGATTTTCTCTTCCTGCAATATCTGAGGGTTTTAAAATGCTCCCTTGAGGCTGGAATGGGGAAGAACAAAACAGGCACCTCCTGTGAGACCTTGGGCATTCCAAGAGGAGGTTATGGGAGCAGGGACAGGGACAGGCATGCAGGTGTCCCAGGCAAAGGGATACCCAGGAACCACAGAATCCCAGAGTGGTTTGGGTTGGAAGGGATCCGATAATTCATCTCATTCCGACCCCCCTACACCTTCCACTAGACCAGGTTGCTCCAAGCACATCCAAGCTGGCCTCGAAAAGGACAGCACCAGCTTGTAAGCCGTGGAAAGAGAAGAAGGGAAAGCCTTCAGCTCCTGCCTCCAAGGCCACTTGCTCATCTGCACCGCTGTGCTTCATCCTTTTCCATTTGCACGTGAGAAAAACCAAAGCACCCGCTGCAGCAGACGGAAGTGGAACATCCAGGGGAGATAAAGACAATGACACGATTAGGAGTTTTATCTTCCTGGGCTGCTGGGAGATTCTTTTGCAACTGAACTGCAATGTCCTTTTTTCATGTTATTTTTCCTCCTCCAAATGTTTTCTGACCAAACAAAACCTTGGGGATGCAAACAAGCAGTGGGGTCAATGAAAAGGTGCTTTTCTGGGTAATACCACAAGGTGTTTGAAACAAAGTCAGCACGAAGCAATGAACTGTGCCTCAGCTTGCCCTGGTTCTTTCAGTGCAACAAATGGTTTTGAATCCTCCTTTTGCTGGGAATGGACCGGCTCATCCCAGCCAGGATGCTGCAAATTACTGAGCACCATCTGCTGGCACCTGATTTATTAACTCCATTTATTTGTATGCAACATGCGATGTCCTCTTCCTAATGGAGCTGGTTCTGCTTTGCTGAGCAGCCAAAAAGTCCCTCTCCATCTGGTCTTGCTCCTCATCCATGCACTGAGGAGGCTTTCTGTGGGTGTTACACAAGGACAATATCTAAAATAAATGTTAAAATTGGGATAAAAAAAGGATGGGCAGCACGCGGTGGGTGAAGAGCTGCTCTGCGGAAGACTAAGGCAAAATCTGGCACTGAGGGCAGGAGTTCATCCACAAACCTGATCAAAAGGTGAATTCAGAACTTAAATTCATTACATTGGTGTTGTCCTTAGTGAGCACGAGGTTGAAAGCAGGAGGTTTCTCAGGTCTGTGGGCAGTGTTCAGGACTCCAGTCACAGAGGACACAAAGTTATTCCTCCTGGATAAATCACCTGAGTATTTGAGCTTGCTCTGAGGCCTAAACCAATGATTTCAGGCTCAAGTTTGCTTCTTGGTAATTCCTCCTGGCTGCTGGCTCCATCAGCGCCGGGAACAGGCAGGTAGCTGGAGCCTTTGGCAGGTGCTGATGTACGGCTTCCGGGAGGAAACCAGCACAAAAATCATCACGGTGCTGGCTGGTATTCTTCCAAGAGGAGTCTTCTCACAGAGAAGGTGAAAGGTCCTGGGACCCAGCACAACAGCCCTTGTGCTTATTTTGGGAGATAAACTCCAGGCTGTTCTCACCAACGTCCCGAGCGCTGCAGGCCCCGCTCCCACTGCAAACGAGCGTCCAAACCAAATCCCTGCGGTGGGGAGGGATGGAGATGCTGGTAAGGGAATGCAGCTGCTGTGAAGGCAGCTTGCTCCTGCATGAAATTGGCATTGCACCACTCTGATTTCAGCATGGAATCTGCGGCCTCAATGGCTCCACCAAAGCCAGGAGCTCTTCTCCTGTGTGAATCCATCTGAGATCCAACTTGCTCCCTGTTATCGCAGAGGAAACAGAGGGCAGTGATGCCCCTGAGGTGAATTAACAGGGTGATGTTCCAGGGGGTGATGCTGGAGCAGTGTAAACGAGCCAGGGCCTGTGATTCCCAGCATGGATGTCTCTCCTGTGCACTGCTCTGCTGGCAGTATGGGAATGGGAAATTTCCACGCTTCAAAGCCCCTCTTCCAGTCTGGGCTGCACAACCCGAGCCAAAGTGCAGCCCTAATCCATCATCCAAAAAAGGGATGTTTGTATATTTATGTAAAATGACAGACTGGAGAGACCCAGTGCTGGAAAGCAGATGCTTTCCCAAGAAATTGAAAGGGCTCAGGACTTGGAAATGCAGGAACGCAGAGCGAGCCTGTGACAAAAACATCCCTGCAGCTACTGTCTTAAATATACCAGTGCTGGGCTTTCCTCAGGCTGGGGGGCTGGGATGGCAGCACAGCCATGAGCACCACAGGGCACCTCTCACAGAGGAGAGGAGAGAGATGAGAGATGGCCAGGGTCACCAGCAGGTCCATGCTGGAGAGGAGAGCAGCAGCCAGTCATCCCTTCGAGGAGGTTCTCCTTTTGCAGTTCCCGACGATTTCACCATCAGTGGATCAGCCCTTAACGGGGTCAGTAAGGCAGGAAGTCCGAAGGAATTGCAGAAGTGAACATCCACCATCACTGAGAGCTCACTCTCTCTCCAAACAAATATCCATCAGGAGGAGGAGATGTCTGACAGATCAGTTGGTTTCTGTAAACAGTCTCTTCATCCCACAGTCCCCCTGGATCCTCCCCAGTTGGAAATAAAAAGCAAAGGACAGCAGGGTTGAAACCCATCCCGCAGCCCTACCAAGACATGAGAGCACGTGGTGATTTCATTCCTGGCTTGGATTTCTGCTTTTCCTCTTTTTTCTTTTTTTTTTTTTCCCCCAATTGTTTGGATTTGGTCATAAGCAGGAAAAGCTGCTCTTATGACAGCTGGAAATCTGCCGTGAGGTCTGGTATCAGACAGGTGGAAAGGAAACCTCCTGCAGGATCCCAAAGTGCTGGGCAGTCCCCGCTGACCTCCAGCACCGACTGGCACAAGCCAAAGTCCTTCCCACCTATCCCAGGTGGATTAAAATCCATCTGTGTGTTTCTGCAGGGTGTGAACCTGCTCCTGGGAGGAGATTCGTCTCCCCAGCCACCCCCTGGGAGTGGAGGTGTCTCCCCAGCACAGTCCCACCTGCATTGATGCCATGATGATTTTTTGCTTTTTCTTTTATACACTCTTTTCTATAGCTTTTATGTATTCTCAGTGCTTTTAGCCCACACAGTTATAATTCTTTAAGTTTGATCCCTTCCCTCACACCCAATATCCCGTTAAGCCAAGAGCCCAAACACCCTGGAAACCCCAGACCCCGAGGGCCTCTCCAGAACACATTCTGTAAACAAAGCCAGGCCCAGCCAGGGGAAGGTTCCTCGCTGAGGGGTCTCACTGGAGTCCCTCCCTGGGCAATCTTTGATAGATGTGCTAATTAGCAAGGCCTATAATTGCACACACATCACATCGTGGGGGGCCATTTCTCCGGGGGGCATTTCGGGGTGCATTTCGATGTGCATTTCGGCGCCCCTGAGGGTCCTTCAATAAACACCGAGGTAAAACCCTTTTTCCCTCTTAACTGTGTTCAGCTCTCTTAATTTTAAGACCAGGAAAAGGCGTCAGCATGAGACTGTTTGGAAAAAGCATTTCCCTCACGGATTCAGCAAAGGATGCTGCTCCGGCTCTTGCTGGTAACACATTCCTGAGAGCAGAGAAGGGTGTTAACAGTCCAACAAAGCTGTTAAATATGTGCAGGGGGGGCTGGCACACAGGCTGAGTCTGTAAAACACAGATCAGTTCCCAGGTGCTACCCAGGAACAGGGAAAACTGCTTTTTTCAGAGTGTTTTGGAAATTTCTCTGCCATCAAGATGGGATCAGCTGCTGGCTCCTGGGTCTTGCTGGTCTAGGGGCAGGAGGAAACCGGCAGGATTTGTTGCTGAAGCCCCCAGGAAGAGGTTTCTTGTTCCCTGACGTATTCCCTGCACACCCAAAAGCCCATGCAAATAACCCTGTTCCATTTGACACGCAGTGATCAGCCCTGTGTGTGATGGGGTTGACCACTGGTATGTGTGGCAATGCCAGAAGTAAATGAAACCCTTCCCTGGGGAGAAGGGTCAATTGCTTTTGGCTGCAAAATCTGCAAAATTTTCATTCTTTTTTTCCAAAATGTCTCCTTGGAAAACACCTCTGGGTTTCCATTCAAAGGGAAAACAAGCCCATGCTTTTGATTGTGCAAGTTAAAAAAAAACAATAAAAAAAAATCATTTATATCTTTGAAAGCTGGATAATTTTAGCCAAATATGGGGAACATGATTTGAACAGGATCCATGGCCATTGGAAGGGCTTTAGAGGGTTTGGAGGAGTCTGCTGACAGGGGAGCATTAGCCTGCTGACACCTTTCAGATGCAATGAGCTGAGCTTCCTGCTACAACACAAAACACACTGGGGAGGACGGCAGGCAAGTTTGTGCTGGGATCTGGGGTGCTTCTCCCTCATCCTTATCAAAAAATAAAGGTTGGAAGAAAGCAATGACAGGAAAAGGGAGCAGAAAAGATGAAAGGACAGAAACCCACTGATTTTTACAATTTAATTTCCATCTTTGAGTAGGAGCTGCTTTAATGATATGCACAAGGAGTGAATAATGCTTTCAAATATTCCCAGAGAATGAGTAATATATAATAATATTCCCAGAGTATTTATTTGACTAATTTCCCCCAGTGTTTTTGAACTGAGATCTAACGGCCCTGGATCTTAAAGGGGAGATCTGACTTCCCTGGAAGTGTGGATCAGGCCCCAAACCCAACGAACCCACGTTCAAACCTCACCAAAGGGTCAGCTGATGGACATCCAGTAAATTGCTGGGCCACTTTTCCCTGCTGATCCACAAATAAATTACCTGCCAATAAATGGAACCAGAACTGGCTTGGCCAGGTGTTCCACTGGGGCCCCAGGGAGCTGTGGTGAAGAAAGGGGGAAAATGGGGGGAAAAAGGAAGAAAAAAAAAACCCAACAAGCTAATAAAAAATAAAATATTAACATCCCCAGCTCGTTTGCTGCTCGGTGCCTGCAGCAGCTGTGCCCGTGTCACGGAGTGAGCTGCAACGGCCCGGCTGGGAGGACGTGCCAAAAGCAGGATATGGGAAAAGACTGTTTTTAAACGCAGATGGATGAAACCTTTATTCCCTTTTAAATTCCATTTTAATGCACTGGCTGCCCTGGAGGTGTCGGTGGGACTCGCTGGGCTTGAGCAGGTTTGGGGTGAGTGTCCCCAGGGAACCTGCTAAGCCCAATCCTCAGTGACTTGGGGTGCCCTGGCACAGCTCTGTGCCCCCAGCCCACCCTTCCCCACCCTGCTGTGACTCCCAAACCCCATCCTCGTGGTCTGCATCACCTCTCACTGCTCCAGGTCAGCTCCATCCCACTTCCAGTGCCGAGGGGTCGGAGGAGCAGCTCCCGGCCTTTGTCCCGTGCTCAGCTCCTGTCTCCCGCTGGAGAAGCACATCTGGGAATGCTGGGCTTGCTCCCCTTCCAAAACACCTCTTGGAGCATTTGGAGTCCTCAGCAGAGTTTCTCACTGTGAATTATCCATTAATTTAGAGGTTTGGTTACTTGGACAGCATAAATCAGGGCTACATCCCGGCATTCCTGGATTCTGCCCTCTTAGGGCGGCCCCTCCACCCTGCTGGGACAGCACCCCAGGCCCAAACAGTGACACCCACAGCAAGGTGCCACCCTGGGAATAAAAAGAAACCCATAAATGTGTCCTGCCCGAGGCAGACAGACAGAAAGATGTGCTGTGGTGGAAAGGGGTCTTGGCACACCCCCAGCCTGACCCTTCTTGGGGCTTTTGGTGAGTAGTTTGAGTGGGAAGGGGTGACAAAGGGGTTGTTTGGGTGGCAGAGCTGGCAGAGGGACATGGAGGGTGGATCAGGCTCCTCACCCAGCAGCCCGTGTGACAGGGGACAGTCAGAGTGCCCCGCAGCCCACCAGGGAGTGCAGGTTTACAGACAAAGAAGGGAACTAAAAGGAACCGTTCCGTTTGTTTTGTTTTTCCATCTGGAAAGAGAAAGAGAAGGGAACATTCCCACGGAGCAAACACCGTATTTGCTTTTTTTTGGTTGCTTTTTTCATGTGGTTGAGCTGAGCTGCACCAAGTCACTTCAGCCCCCTCGAACACAGGATTTTCTCACTTTTCGGTAAACTGCAGTTACCATGGAGAGGGCTGAGCCAAGCCAAATGCAAAACATTGGAAACTACACCCAAACTCACCGCAGCCATATCAAACAGTTAATTAGAAAGCCCGTCCATGTGTTTCCCATTCCCTGGAATGGTTTGAATCAATGGCCCTGTGATTTATCACCTGTTTTCTGTGTGAGCGGCTCAGCTCTGCTCTTGTGCATGTGCTGGAAAGGGGATTTGTGCTGTACAGTGAAAGAAGGAAGGGAGATATTAAGGACTTAAAAAAAAAAAAACCCAACACAATCATCAAATAACCACTTGTGCCCCTTCCCCCAGTATAAATCTCCCACTGGAATGACACGCTTTGGATCTTGATGGGATTTCTAGGTCTTGGCAAGAGGGGAAAAGGAGACAGAGCTTTTGTCTTGCTTTGATTTTGGAGAGTGAGATCAGAGGGTGCCGGGCCATTCCCGGGGCTGCCTCAGCTGTGCTCAGATGGAAATTCAGAGCGTGCTTCCCTGGGACTGTTTCCTTTCCCACTGCCCTGGGGGGAGATGCAGGAAAGGGGAGGCCGGAGGTGGGAGGGAGGAGAGAGAGAGAGGAAGAAGAAATCCAAACTTCCCACAAGTTCTCTCAGTGTGTGAGATTGTCCCCCTGCTAAGCAGGGACACCTTGATGGTGGCAGAGGTGCTTCAGTAAGCAGAGTCTGTCCGTCCATCCATTCCTCCATCCATCCATCCATCCATCCATCCATCCATCC
>VXBT01015350.1:51584-123004 GCA_013400235.1 Oriolus oriolus | reverse complement strand
TTTCTTTCCTTTTTTTTGATTCTCTTCTTGCGAGCCTGACCTGGTGTTCAAGTGCCTTTGGTAGGGGAGTGCTGAGGGGTGAAGAGCCAGGACAGGTCTAGGCAGAACATGGTGGAATTGCCAACATTTGCCATCTAATGATCCATCCATCCATCCATCCATCCCTCCATCCATCCATCCATCCATTCCTCCATCCATCCATCCATCCCTCCATCCCTCCATCCATCCCTCCATCCATTGCCCATCCATGTGTCCAGAGATGGGGATCTCCTCCAGCCTGCCCATGTCTGTGACTCCTCCTTCCCTGGGTGCCATCTCCTGCCCATCAATGCATCGGGCTGGTCCCTCTGCTGCCCCGGTGTCCCATCGCCACCATGCAGAGCGGGTGACCAGCCACGGGGGTAAAAAGCTGATGGAAAAACACCTGGAAAGTTTCACTCCTGAGCTTGATTTGTCCTCCCAACATGTGCTGGGACAGCAGCTGGGCCATATCCCTGCTCCCCCTTCACAGGGCACGGGGGAAGAACACACCTCGCTCTTCAAGGCGGGGTTGGTTCCTCCTTCCTCCCGCTGGGACAGCCTGAGCATCCAAAGGACATCTTGGACGAGATCCCTCTGTGCTTCAGCTCTTTCCAAAGCAAGCTGAGCTGGTTTTACCTCTGCAATCTCCTGAGCTGCCAAGCAGAGCCGCTGCTGTGGCTTCCCAAGCTGGTATCGCCCGGGATGAAGGCGGCGTTATCCCAGTCAGCCATCCCCCGCAGCCCTGCTCCAGTGAATCCCCTGGCTGGGATGTGTGGGGCTGACTGGAAATCCTGCACGTTTATCTAACCCATCCCCCAAAGCAGCTGCTGGCCTGAAAGGTGGCTGCACCTCTCCATGATCCACATTCCACCTTCCCTGCCAAGACCGGGGAAGAGAGGGAGTGAAAGCTGCTTTCCTATCATTAAGAGATGATTGGAAAACCTTACAGCTCCCCCGAGCCAAGTGTGAGAGATACCAGCCCCTCTGAGACCCAAAAAGGGGTTTCTTTTGGGTTTTGGGGCACTTGGGAGTGAGGATCACACCTAAGAGAGCTGGAAAGGGAGATTTGTGTAGGATCCCAGAGCAGAGGAAATCTCTGTTCAAGGGGAAACTGAACCATGGAAGTGGAGTCAAATCCCAGTCTGGCAAATGGGGGTATTCACCCCATCTCTTCAGACCAAGCAGAGGTCTGGAGAAGGTCTCCTCCTAAAAAGGTCAGATTTGTGCCTCAGTTTCCCCCCGTGCTGCAAAGGAAGGAGATGGTGTCGGGGGACACACGGTGCTGCCCTGGGAAGGTGGGAAGCAGCGACCTCCCGGGAAAGAGCTGGAAAAGCTGGAGAGGCTGTTCTGTTCTCACTGGCACATTGCTGCTTGGATTGCAATCTGCAAGGAAGGAAACTGGCCTCAAGCAGCAGGAGAAAAGATGTTTCCTAGGAATTTCCAGAAGTTTTCCCACCCTGGGAAAAAATGGAAACAGTGAATGTGAGCCCTGAGATTGCTGCACTACCCAAACCCAGGAGACCCCAGCGTGGCCCAGGGCTGAGATCCTGCAGGAAGCAGGGTACAATCCTGCTGCATTCCAGGAAGCTGGATGTACTTCTCAGCACCATCTCCCAGACCTGTTGGAACTGCTCCTTGGGAAGCTCCTGCACTGCATTTCATTTCAGCCTCGCTGCAGTGACCCTGTGAAACCACAGAGAAACCACCAACACCTCATTCTGGGGCTCTGGGTTGCTCGTCCCAGCCTCAGGCTGTCAGCAGGAGCAAATTCCGCTCTCAGCTCTGGGTCCTGGCGATGAAAATGGACCTGTTTTATACAACAGAGATGCTGGTGGGATGTTTCCCAGGAAAGCTGAGCGAAGAGCAGGTGGTTTCACCCGGAAAAATGAAGAGGGGCTGTGCTGAAGGCCCTGAAACCTCCCAGCAGGAGGGAGGAAAATGGCAGAGACGTTTGCAAGGCAAGAGGGAACGAGGCTTGCAAAGAGCAATGACCTCGGCAAAGTGTTCTGAGGGGAAGCAGCTTGGAAAGGAGGACCAGAGCTACAGATGTGTGAGGGAAGGATCCAAGATTATTCAGCTGGGATCCAGCTCAAATGGGCGGCTTTTCATCAGTGCAATACACTCCCTTCCACGGCAGCCCTCTTCAAGCACTGCTCCCATGGATTAAGGTGTCCCTGCCCATGGCAGGGGGCTGGGCTAGATGGTCTTTAAGGTCCCTTCCAACCCAAACCCCTTTGTGATTCCATGATTCTATCATTAAATCCCATTCTTCCTAACTTTGTTATCCAAATCCAGAGCCAAGCCACTGTTTGGTTGGTTTTATTTTGAAAATAAGGCACTTAGGGGACCCTTTCCCCAGTTTGGGGGCTAAAGTTTTGCATGGGGTTGCATGAACTTCCTTCAGTCTTACCTATTTCAGCGAGCAGGTCTCTGAACCAAAATCAGAGCTGCCAAAAGTAGAAGCCTACACACATCCCAGGGGCTCACAGCCGGCAGCGGGCTGTTTGTCACCCTGCAGGAATTAATGGATATGGAGGAGCAGAGCCAAAATTTGCTCTGCAGGCACACAAATGCCTCGTACAATGGAAAAAAAACCCAACTGCTAAAAACCACCAAGAGCTAAACCTGCTGGATGTGCAGGCCCCCATGTGCTGGTGGAACTCAGGAAGGCTCTGCAGGTGGCAGTGATGGCAGCAGGTGCTGCTGGCATCACTGATCCTCATGGAACCTCATGATCTCAGCCCCTGCAGCAGCTTCAGTTCAGGATCATCACCCAGGTAAGCACAGAGCACATCCCTGCCCTCCAGGCCAGGGCAGGAGGCACCTTTCTGGGCTTGGAGTCAAGGTTTCGCTGCCTTCTCGTTTATCAGGACAATGCTGTGGGGTTTTGCATTTTATTATCTTTAATGGGTTATTATGTTTTTGTTGCTGGCTGTTTGTTTGAGAAATTTCTCCCAGGGGAGCCTTTTTTTGATGGCTCGGTTGCCAGACAGAATGACATCAGACAGACGCTCGGAGGAATGATGAAAAGGCAGAGCCTTATTTCTTAATAACAGTCTCTGGCAAAACACAGCAGAGTTAAACACCCTGGAGAGCACCAGGCCCTGGTGCTGACGGGGCACAGGGCAGGGGAGGCAGGAGGAGGAGGAGGAGGAGGCTGCTCTGCCCGGCCTGGGCACCAACATCTCCACATCAGCCAGGGCTGCTGCCAGTGTCAGCTCCAAGGGCATGGAGTGACCGAGGGAATGGGTTTCACCAGAGGACAGGGTTAGATGGGATATTGGGAAGGAATCCTTCCCTGTGAGGGTGGGGAGGCCCTGGCACAGGGTGCCCAGAGCAGCTGTGGCTGCCCCTGGATCCCTGGCAGTGTCCAAGGCCAGGTTGGACGGGGCGTGGAGCAGCCTGGTCTGGTGGCAGGCCCATGGCAGGGCTGGGTGAGTTTAAGGTCCCTTTCAACCCAAATCATCCTGTGATTGTGCCTTTCTTCAAGGAAGAGGAAAAGGAGCAGCAGAGGATGCTGACGTCCTTGCCCTATCCTCATTATCCCTTACCATTTTCCATGGACGCTGGGCACGTCTCCTCTGTCCTGGTTTAGTTGAGATTTCCTCTTTAATCCTCGGGCCCCACTGCAGTGCTGTTACTGAGCTCTCCCTCAAAAAATGGCATCGATTTAAGGAGATCTGAGCCCTCCTTCGTAACGGGGAAATCCTGTGCCCCGAGCATCTCTCAGCCTCATCCCTCCCCCCACCCTGGTGGACAGAGGGTCACCCAAGGCTGTCCTTGCTGAAGGAGCCCTTGCTGGTGCTGCAGGAGCTCACTCCAGGAGCTCACTCCAGGAGCTCACTCCAGTTGCTGGTGGGGGTTGGCTTTGTCCCCCTCCAAAGCCACTTGTACCCGTTGAGAACAGGACCTTTCCTCCTCAACTCACTCCCTCCTGATCCTCCCTCAGCAAAGCCAAGGTTTGCTGGTGCTCCCAGATTGTGCCAGAGTGTGAGTGTAATGAAGAACACAGCACATGAGGCCTCATTGACCTGTTTCATTTGAATCATTTCTTTCTCTGCAGCTCCTTCCCCAGGGTGTGCCTTCAAGAGGAGCAGGTCTCTGCGCTGCTCGGGGTGTTTCACAGCTCCTGAATCCACGTTTTCACAGCATTTCTGCTGATTCCTGCTGTTCTCTTTCTCATCTCAGCATCTAAAAGCAAGAGGTTAACGAGATGGTCAGATACTCCCTTTTGGATGTGGGCAAAAGACCAAGAAATAAGTGATCAAAAGTTCACAGTTGCCTCAATACCCGATTACAGACCCGTTGCAAAAATCCAACAGTTCCCAGTCAGAGCCCCCAAAAAAATCTGAAACTAAACTAAAAGCCATCTAAAACTGCAGTTACATCTGGCTTTCAGTTTCTTCTCACTGCCTTCTCTTTTTAAGTTGCTCATAAATTCTTTGGATACAATTCCTTTCGGGCTAAAGTTCTCTAAGTTTGGCCACCCCTCAAAAGTACGTTAAAAAATAAATAGAAAACTTGAGAAAACGGGTTTGGCAGTTGACGTAAATTTGTCATGCAAAAATCCCGTCCTGCCCTCACTTTCCCCAAACCAGTGCCCCCCCAGTCAGCCAGACTGCACCAGTGTGCAAACTGGAATTTGGCTGGCCAGGCCATGAGACCCTCGGAGGGGCCGGGTGGAAGAGGACTCAGATCTCCTTCATCCCAGCCCCTTCCTCCCAGCACTTCTGCGGAGAAATAGGCCAGATTATTTTCTTTACAGCTCCTTTCCCACAGCTGCTCCCTGCTCCACAGTGCCATGGGATGCATCACAGCACCAGGCAGACAGGGTTTGCAGCCTGGGTGAGGAGGGGATGGAGGCTGCAACAATCCTGGGATGGCATCAGCTGGGAAAAACCTCATCCTGCACTCCCATGGCCATGTACAGCCCCCAAACCCCTTTTATTGCTCAGCTGATATCCTGTTTCCTGAGGTGTCCCAGGCCAGGTGGGATGGGGCTTGGAGCTGCCTGGTCTAGTGAAAGGTGTCCCTGCCCCTGGCTGGAATGGGATGAGCGTGGAGGTCCCTTCCAACCCGAACCACTCCGGGCTTCTCTGGTCCAGGAACATGCAAAACGTGGCATGGAAAATGCTAAACCCCAGTGTCCTCTGCACAGCCTGATTTGTGCCCTCACCATTCTAAGAAGTGGCTGAGATGGTTTAAGGAAAATACAAAGCTTGTGTGAGCATCATCCAACAGCCTGGCTGTTCCAGAAGGCTCTCCCTCCTCTCTGTTCCCTTGCCATGCTCCTACAAGCAGATTTTGTGGGAGACTCCTCAAGAACCACCAGTAAATAAGGCAGTAAAAGATTATTTTCCTTCTCCTCTCTATTTTTTACAGCACTGCAAGAAGCTGCAAGAAGCAGCAATGCAGCGCTAGGAAGATCAAAGCAGGGATTTCCTGAGGTGGCAACGCTGCCTTCACCCAGGAGCTGGGAACTTGCCTGGGGAACAGAGAGCTGGCTGTCAGCTCAACACAGGAGATCATTTTCCATTCATTCTCCATCCCCATTGTCTGGACCACAATGGCCATTCCCAGCCTCGGGCAGGGCGGCGGTGCCACGCTCCGGTGGGTGACGAACAAGGGACGCAGTGTGGTCCTTCCTGGGCCAGGCAGCAAGGGGATGCACGCCTTCATTCAGACATACACAGAGGGGTTTGTAGGAATTGGGTATTTTCTGCTTTTACTTGTGTTGGTTCTTTCCTCCAGGCTGAATCCCCACTCTTCCAGGCAAGTCTGCAGAACGTGGACACCCTGGTTTAACCTCCAACACAAAACCACAGGGTTTGAATAAGCAAATCCACCAAAACTCAGTCTGTGGAGATTTATTAGATCAAATTTCTCTTCCAGTTTTTTGAAGGACACCTGTAGGCTTCAAGACCATTTAAATCATGATTTCTCCAACTGCTGGCAAGTTTGGGAAGGGTCTTTAGATAATCTGCATCATTTAAATGACTTTGCCGCATCTGCAAATGCCTTAAAGGAGCTTAAAAATTGTGGGTTTGGAGATGGAGAAGGAAATGTTTTAACCCCTCAGGGATGCTCTTAGAGTGGGGATCCTGGATCCACACCCAGAGCTATACTGGCAGTTAAATTAAGGTCCCTAATACAGCATTTGTTTTCCTTGTCCCCTTCCAAACCCTTCCTCTTAAATGCAAACCCAACTTTACTGCCCATGAGCACAGAGATGCCTTGACCCTGTGGTGTTCATAAATCGGATTTGAACAAAAAACCCAGACAACTGAGCGAGAAAAAACCCAACCAGAGCCCAATTCCAATGCCTGGCATCGCTCTCCCTCCTGCCAAAAACTGTCCATCTCCAGCTGGGATGGACACTGGACTGCAGGCAACTGGGCTCATGTGAAACAGATAATCTTGAGAGGTCCTGGAAGAACTGGCAGGGCAGGAAACATCTGTGGAGAATGCTCTGGAGCGGTGGGAGGATGAGACGGCAAAGGGTTCTTCCAGGAAAGAGCCAGCTGAGATTGTCACACACAGCTCGTCATCATTTCCAACAAAAAGTGGCCTTGGAAGGCTGGGCTGGGAGCTGGCCTTTCCTGGAAAGAGGGGATGGCTGGACAGCACATGTGCACCCTCCCTGCCTGTGTGAACCCCTTTGCTTTCTTCTCTGCCGCTCCCAGTTCTCCAAACAAAGCAGAAATGTGCCACCCCTGCCTGCTGCGGTGCCCGCGGGCTCACGCTGTGCTCCAGCTCACGCCCTGAGCGAACGCAGCCATCGGCCAAATTACCTGGAACAACCCCCCAAACCCAGACCTTGCACCCCCCACCTGGCTGAGCTGGCTGAGGACATGGATCCTCCTAAAATCCCCGATTCCTGGAGCTGGCACTGTCCAGAACTGCTGCCCAGGAGCCGGGCTGTGGGTGACTGCAGCAGCAATGCCTCACGTGCTGTCCGAGCGCCCTTCCCGCATTCCCCACCCCATTAACCGATAAGGGAAGGAAGTGGGGAACGGCTTTTCCAGCCGGAGCCACGACGCCAGATGAAGGATGCACGATACATTTCCCTAAACTTCCATTTGGCCCTTTTTCCTCCTGCCAAAACAAGCAAGCAAACAAACATCCGAGAGTTCACTGTGGTTTTGGGGGACTGGAAGTCACGGGGGCAGTGCTGATTCATCTGCAGGATCGCTTTGCAGGGCTCTGATGGAAGAACACGCCTGGTCCAGGTACACAGCTGCCCTTGCCCCGGGGACAAAGCTGACAGGACATGGAACAATGGCCTGGGAAGCAGCTGAAAGGTTTTGATCACGGCTGAAGTCAGGAATCAGCAACATTCCTTTCCCTGGAGGTTACTGTGGCACGGATTAAAGCAGAACTAAAGTTCAAGCAAAACGTGAGCCAGCATTGCACAATGCTGGCAAAAGGTCCCGTCGTGAACGCTTTGAGATTGTGGGGAAAAAGCAACTTAACCCGTTTTCCTGCTCCTTTCCTACTGCTGTGCCACCTAGATGATCTCCAGGAGGTGCAGGGGGATGTGCTGAGCTTTCTGATGGCAGCCCGAAGGCAGGAGGTGATGGAGGGTTTGCTTTCTCTGGCAGGCCTGGCTGTCACACACCCTGCCCTGGGGACACAGCTCGGAGAAAGCAAGGCAAGAGGCTGTTCCCCACAACTCCTCTGTCGGACCACTTGGGATGGTGGTTTCACTTTGGGACCCTGGATTTAGGAAGAAAAGAAAGGGGTTTGTTTTCAGAGCAATACAGCACAGAAACAGGGGCCAGATCTCTTTCTGAACGGCCCCACCCAGCCACCTGCACCTTCCTAACCTCCCGTGAGCGCTCGGCCCTGCATCCCTGCCCTGGATTTGTTCCATCCATCTTTGATCAGAGACATGTTATCTATTTCCTCAAACAAACCCAGCTCCCAGCCCTCCTGCTGCTCCTCAGCTGTCACAGAGATCGCTGCCTGCACCTCCTTGCAGGGGACGTAAAGCCCACGGTCCCCCTCTGTGAACTTCAGGTTCCTGCTGGGGCACTCAATCCCAAGGAAAGGCTCCCAGATCCACGCAGGCAGCACGTCCCAGGTGGTTCAGGGCAAGAAGGATCCTCATCTGTGCAAGCCCTCAGGAGCACCCCGCACCTCCGCATGCACAGGCACAAGGAGGGGCCACGGATGAGGGCTCGGGGCTCAGCTCTCCCTCTCTCCCTGCTGCTGGAATCTCTGAGCTCAGCAGGCCCAGAGCTGCCGCTCCACGTGGGATGTGGAGCAGCCTGGCACCAGGGCTGGAGGGAGCCAGGGATTTCCACACCTGGGCTCCGTGTGTGATCCGAGCTGTGACACCGATGTCCCCCCGTCACACTCCCCTGCGGCAGCGCAGCGGCCCCGAGCTGAAGCATTTCCACGGAACAGCAGGGCTCTCCACCCCATGGAAAAACCATCCCTGGCAGGGGAGGCTGTGAGGAAAGCAACATGCCCAGCCTAGCTGGAATTCAGAAACTGTCTCTCCCTGCAGAGGCATCTGCCTCTAACACACCAGACCGCTGGCTTGTGCCTGCTTTCACCACGGCCAGATGAAATCCAGGAGATGGGCTGGGAAAAATATGGGCTTGGAAAGCGCAGACACGGCTTTGATGTGCAACCACCACCCCTCTCCTCTTTGTTATTCCCTCTCCCTCATGCCAAGCCGCTCTAATAGATGCTTTCCCTCTGCCCCACGATGCAGGGGTCCCTGTGCAGATGAATCCATCACTCAGATAACTACCCAGCAGCCACGAGGCACTCCGCGCCAAGGAAAACACACATCCATCAGCAGATACGTGGCGAAGCTCTCCCCCTCTGTGAGGGATTCCCCTTGGGAGTTTGACTGCGAGGTGATGGCTGCAGTGAGGAGAGGTGGGAGGGAATCCAGGACCCACCAAAACCCAGAGGATGCTGCCAGGGTCCCTGCCAGCATGATTCACTGGAGAGGAACACAGCCCGCAGGGAAGGTTTCCCCTGTCGGTTCTCCCATAATCATTTCTGGCTTCATTAATCCATTTTCCCTGTCTGGGACCCATCCTGAAGCCAAGCTGAGAGTTTCCCCCAGCCTTTCCCATCCAGACTGATCTCCTGCAAAGTCTCCGAGGGGAAGGTGTTGGTGCTGCGTGTGCTGGTGGCTGCATCAGGAAGGCAGCACGGACAGGACAGAGGCCATCAGCTCACAGCCACTGACCTTCCTGAGCTGTAGAAAACCAAAAACGGCATCTTGTGGTTTAAAATGTCCCCTCCAGAAAGAAAAATAGTGGCAGCAAGGGGAAAGCAAGACAAGTTCCCATGAAGACACAGCTTCACCACATCTTCCACCTTCCCTTCCCACGGAGGCACGGGTGGCCCCTGGCTGATGTCCAGCCCCGAGCTGGGCAGCAGCACAGATGTCCCCACACCACACTGGTGTGTGTGTGACACAGGGAGCTGCCTCCCGAGCACAGCGACACCGGGCAAGACCCTCACCCACCCCAGAGCCGCAGGAATCTGTGGCCTGCTGGGCCCAGTGAGATAAAAGATGTGCCAACCCCATCTAGGACCTGAATGCTGGGACTGCAGGGATGGGTTTTTTCTGGCTAAACTGGGAGAAGGAGTCAGGCTGGGGGATCACAGCCAGCCCAGGGGCAGATTGGGGTGGGACTGGGCTGCCCAGTATCAGGCATTAGCAGATGGAGAATGGGTCTAGAAACCACAACCACACACGTGTCTCATGGATCCTGCCCATTCCTCCTGGCTGCTCTCATCAGGAACATCTTTAATCTTGATTGATCCATTCTTTCCACAGGCTGTGAGCACACAACATGCCTCAAGGAGGACTCCTGCACCTCCCACCTCATCCCAGCAAAGCCCCTCACGGAGCTGCTCTACCCAGAGCTGGGCTGGAACCTCTCCTGATACAAGGGTGACCTGTGCCATGCCCTGCACTGGTTCTTTGCAGGGTTAATCCTCGAGGAACACAACTTGGAGACTCTTTGGGATGGGATGGGATGGGAGCTGGTCTGGGCTCCGAGGAGGAGGCCAAAGTCAGCAGTGATACTGGGAGAGGAGCTCAGGAACTGGCTGGGAGAACAAGGATCGCATCACGATGGATCTGAAAACCTGACACATTTGCCTGGAGCTGTCAAGGAAAAGAAATTTATGTGGTGTCAGGGTGGTGGCAAAGAAAAGCAAGGGAAACAACAAGAGGGTGTAGCAGGTTCCCTCAGTGCTTTGCTCCACTTCAATCCCACCCTCGGGTGGATTTGGGTCTGTTCGGACGGAAGAGCAGAGTTTGAGTGAAGTCAGGATCAAAGCCTCAGGAAGTTGCTGGCACTGATACAGTGCAAGAAATAGATGTATAATACAACATTTTCCTGTCATCCCAGTCCATTTTCCACATATCTGCTGGGAGCCCTGCCTCTTCCCTCCCGCCACCTCCATGAGATGCAAGTGCTGTGCCTTTAAGTGCTGACCTAAGGGAAACCTGAGAGCTCGATGCTGTTCCCATGTGATAGATCACCATGAACAGCCTCTCCTCCACCATATTACGGGCCCCAACCCGTGATCTTGGGAAGAATTCAAAGTCTGGCTTATCAGCACAAAAATAATCTAGTTAAACTTAAAACAGCAAGACTCAACTCAGGCTAGAGGATGATTTATTAAGAACCGTGGACTTTGGAGACAGAGAGAGGGAAAGGAAGCCACAAACCCCACATACAGCCTGTAAAAGTTCCAGTTTATAATCCAACACGAGCGGCTGGACAGCTCAGGCTGGAAAATCAGCTGGGATTCATCACAAGGTGGAGAAGAGACTGCACTGAGCTCCGGGGACGCAGCTCTCCCGTGGGCACGAGGCAGAGCCTGAGTGCTGCCCACTGACTGCCCCTGGGTGCCCCCATCTCCTGCACTGCCCAGGCTTGGGGTGGCCAGGGGGATGTGGCAGGTCTCACGTGCTCCATTTGGCCACAGCCTGGCTTCCAGAGGAGCTCACAGCAAACTCCCTCTCAGTTACAAATAGCTGCACTTTTTCTCTCTTGACCAGGCAGAAATATTTCATGTAATTAATTAATAATTTGTTTCAAGCAGGCATCTCTGTTATAAATACATATCTAAATACATGCCTGGCAAGTTTTTTAACAAGAGCAAGACAAAAAGCTGGAAATAAAGTGAAAAGAATTTATCAGAAACAAGGTGTCATCTTTGCAAAACATTATGATTTGGAAAAAATTCCTTTTTCCACTAGGAAGCTGTCACATCCCAAATCTTTGGCTCGTGCTTACAGAGAGCACTGCAGGCATTATTAATGATCCCTAAAATCTGAGGATGAAAACATCCAAGCTCACGCCTCCCTTTCAGCAGAAGCATTATGTTCATTCACAAAAGGGGAAAAAACCCACACCCACCAACCTGACAGCATCAGCTGGGATGGAAATATTCAGGAAACAAAGCAGCGAGGCTGGATTTCTTCCCTGTATCATTCTCATTAAGGCCTTATATTTGAATAAAGGCACTGATGCCTTGAGGTGGCCACCTAAAAACAGAGGCTAGACGAAAATAAGAGAATCAAAGCAGGTATTTATTTGAAAGGCCTTCAAAGGCACACCCTGGGCAGGCCAAAGGCTACGCCCAAAATGGACCCTGGTTCATTCACGGGCTCTTCACACGTTTATAGGTTTGGTCCATTTGCATATCAGGGTTAATTCTCCAATTCTAACTTCAGTTAATGATGTAATTACCCCAAGTTTGTTCCTCCTCTTCAGAGGCTTTTAATTTACACATTTTGGGGCCTGGGACAATCTGGGTGTCCTTGGAGAGGAAACCCAGAGAAGTGTTATGTCTGACCAGCATGAGAACAGCAGGTACCAGGCCACATGAAACTTCAGAGTTACACACTGGGCAGTGCAGGGTTTGAGAAATATAAAAGTTAAAACCTAAGGCATCACCCTGAAAACAGGCAAAAACCTGAGATTCTCTCAAGGGCAAAGTCTTGGCTTCCAGGTGGGTCCCAGACAGGGAAAATGGATTAATGAAGCCAGAAATGATTATGGGAGAACTGACAGGGGAAACCTTCCCTTCCCAAAGGGAAGCCCAAAGGGGCTTTGCTGGGGACGGGGTTACAGGGACACGAGAGGGGCTCTGTGGGGATGGGAATGTGCTTGGCAGGGCTGTTAAAGGCTGGGCTTTAATTCCTGCCAGGGCCCAAGCCTGGCAGAGCAGCTGAGCACTGCTGGCATTTCACACCCCAGATCTGTGTCCTGCAGGACTGTGGGATGGGGACAGATGTGGGTGGCAGGAGTTTGCTCCCAAAAACCTCCCGTGTGCTGCTCCTGGAGGGGGCAGCTGCTCTTTGGAGATGCAGTCCTGAGGAAAATGAGGATGTCAGTGCCCAGCTTTGGAAAGACCCAGACCACTGCAATGAGCAATGGAAAGGCCCTGCATAGTAATTCCTGCTGATTTCCCTCTCCGTTTTCTTATCCAAGCTGAGTCTTGGGTTAAGTTGGGTTAGAGAAATCCTCGATAAATAAAAACCAGGTTTCTTTTCCCTGGTTTAATCCTTATGATCTTGTAGTGGGCAAAATATTCTTCCCCCTTAAAACCAGGCCTCTTAACCCCCAAAATGGTGATTTGGAACCCATCCTCATCCCTTCAAATATTAATTTTTGCTTTTATGGTGGCTCTTCATCTTGCTTTGATAAAACACCCACTGCCGAGGCTCACACAGGATTTACATTTGTGAGGGAGGGATTCCAGTCAGCTGAATGCACCAAGGAAATAGGAGCCCACCCAGCCCCAGGATCTGTTCTGCCTCCTGAATTCCCAAATCCCCGTCTGTGGGAAGCACGAGGCTCCAGCAGCACCAGGGGCTCAGCACCCAGAGCAGAGGGCAGAGGCATCAGTCCCCATATCCTGCCACGGGGCTGACATCAGTTCCTCCTGCTTTTATTGACGTGGTCCCAGCTCCAGCCTGAATTTTTTTTAATTATCTCATAATTCCTGCAGCACTCAGAGTTTTTATAAGCCTCCTGCCCTCCTCCAGGTCAAGAATGAGCGGCCCCAGCTGCCCCGTTTTTTAATCACCCAATAGCAGCGAGCAGTAAAAGAGGAACGCAGATGCATTTCCTTGCACTGATGAGAGACCCACGGTGGGGTTTAAAGGAGGAAAAATTACTCACATTTTAAGCAGTTTTGGCGCCTTTCTTGCCCCCTCCATCTCTTGGTGCCATGAGGTACCCAGAGAGGTGGAGATGCCCCAAAGCCCCAGACATCCTCCACACCCGGAGAGCTCCAGGCTCCCGCTTCAGGGAGGTTTGTGAGCGAGTTTTTGTCAGACACTTTGGAAATGTCTTACAGGAGAGGGCAGCAACCAGAGGTGAGTTTAGACCTGGAAAGTGGAGGAGTGGGCCTGGTGGGCTGCCTGTGGGTGGTAGGAAGCAGGTGGGGCTTGGCTTGTTTTCTGGCAATTAGGAGCAGATCGGAGCCACACGAGAGAGGGGCTGGTGTGAGCTGCAGCCAGGCAGGGTTTTCAGGGAAGGTTTCCCATTAAAACCCCCACCATGTGACAAACCTGAGCACAGTGATGGAGACAGTCCCACCCCACGCTGGTGATGTTCCCACTGCACACAAAGCAGCCCAGCTCTGCTCTGTGATCTGGCCAAGACACAGAGAAGATATTTTCTTCCCCAACCAACCAGGCAGGTCCCCTGGGGCCCGGAGCCACCCTCTTCTCAGGGCACAGAAATTCCTCTGCAGCAGACACCCAGCAGGCAGCAGCTCTGAGGGGAAGATTAGATTATAATACAATATAAAATATGTTACTGGGTCACTCGGTCCTGTTTGGGTTGGCTGGGGGACACGGGGACGGCACATCTGCCAGCACGGCCCCGCTCACAGCACAGCCACGCTCTGCAGCCCTGGGAAACCACGTCCTCCCCACAGGGAGGGGGCTGAGGGACGGGAGGAATCCATGGATTTCTCTGTGTGGGATACTCGAGCTGGTGGTTTCACGCAGCTCGTGAAAGTGACACAAGCTGTGCTGCAACCCCCACCTGAGGCTCTGCGGGGCGGGTCCCAAAGGCAGGACAGGAGCTGCTTCTTGGGGAAAAACACAGAGAAGGGCTAAAAGTGACCGTGTTGGAGAGGGGCAGGTGTCAGAGGGTATTACCTGGTGTGGGCTCCGTGGGCTGGAGCTGGCTCTGTCCCTCACGTGTGAGCCTGCACAGAGACAGACCCTGATGGTTCCCGTGTGAGGCCAGCACAACAAACTGCTGCAAATGCATCCCCAGGCAAAGCTGGTGCTGGTTGCAGCATTTTCACTCCAACGCCACGAGCCCAGGGATGTCACCTCCTGCCATCCTCCCACCCTCTGGGAAGTGCAACCCCACCACAGAACCCTTCCCTGTGCCACAGGCGAGCAGAGGAGAAGGGCAGTGCTCGGGGTGTCCACACTGACTCCATTCCTTCCCCTGGATGAAGCTGGAGGGAGGATGAGTAACGAAACAACCCCTGAAAACATCCACTAGACAGAGACAAGTCCTTCTGACCCGCCAGTCAGACCAGTAGCCCAGGCTGGGGAGAAGGGCCAGGCACGTGAACCCTCTGCTGGGGCACTGGGACAGCTGGCAGCAACTGACGGTGTTTGTTCAGATGAGAACAATTTTCCTTTGCTTGTGCTCTTGACAAGTCCAACCTGGAGGCCTCCAAGCCTGCCTGCCAACAACAACACCCGGGCGGGATGGGACCGTATCTGTTTCCAGCAGAGCTGTCAGCTGCACTGGGGGCTCTGGGGTTCGCTGGGCTCTTCAGTCCTACAAGCCTCCAAGGGGAAATGTGAAATCCCACACCCACCAGTGCGTTGCCAGACCCCCCTTCCATCCTCATCACCCACCTTGGGGGGCTCCTGCCCATCCCCAAGGCCACGGGGATGGACAGCAGGGGCTTGGCCAGGGCCGGTGTTTGCCGTGGGGGGAGAGGTGTCAGGATCACACGCACAAACACACACAGGCAGGGGTCACTTGGGCGGACCAAGTCTGCTCTTCCCATGAGAAAGTCAGCCTGGAGCTTCCAGTGAGACCAGCTGATACAGAAATACCTCTTTATCTATTGCCAAGCCCTCTGGGAAGGGCCAGAGCTCCTCCTGACCCCGGCGTTCCCTGGGTACCAGGACAAACAGAAATAACAGAGGAAACACAGAATCACTGAATATCCTGAGCTGGAAGGGACCCACAAGGATCATTGAGCTCAAACCCTGGCCCTGCACAGGACAATTCCAAAAATCCCCCCATGAGCCTGAGAGACAAGGACTGAAGCAGAAATGTCCCAAATGATGCCCTCAAGTCCCAGGACACGAGGCAGGAGCTGCTTCCCTGCACACGGCTGTCTCCATCCCTTTGCAGGCTGCCCAGGAGCGCTGCGTGCTGAGAGCATCACCAAACACCCTATCACTGCCCTGTCCTTCTCTCTGTCCCTGTCACTACCCTATCCCTGTCCCTATCCCCGTCCCTATCCCTGTCCCTATCCCTGTCCCTACACCCATCCCTATCCCTTATCCCTTATCCCTTATCCCTTATCCCTTATCCCTTATCCCTTATCGCTATCTCCATCCCTATACCCATCCCTATCCCTTATCCATTATCCCTTATCCTTTATCCCTTATCCCTATCCCTTATCCCTGTCCCTATCCCTGTCCCTATCCCTATACCCATCCCTATCCCTTATCCCTTATCCCTTATCCCTTATCCCTATCCCTATCCCCGTCCCCGTCCCCATCCCCATCCCCATCCTCATCCCCATCTCTTTCTGTCTCCCTCTCCTTCTCCCTCTCCCGCTTTTCCCTATGTTTGAGTTCTCAGAGATATCTAAGGGTACTTTATTTCACGTGCTGAACAATTTCAGCAGCTCCTTCAGTGCCAGATAAGAAAACGTGGTTCTGGTTCCGAAATTCACAGAGAAGCTCCAAGACACCCAAGAGTGAATGAAACCACAGCAGGAGCAGAAGCAACTGAAATGAAATTAAAAAGAGAGGCAAATCGTGATTTGTGGGTGCCTTGAGATGGAGAAGTGGAGCCCATCTCAGAAAGGAGTGCAAAAACAAGACTTTGTATGAGGTCTAGAGAGAGAACTCCAAGGGGAGAGCTAGACGGTGCTTTTCCAGCTGAGCAGAGTTTTACCAGACAGCATTTTGCAGGCTCGTTTTGGCTTGATGAAAACCTCTTCAGAGAACACCTCCCCAGGGTTCTGAGAGCGTGGTGCTTCGGGAGGCTCAGTGCCTTGTGCTGTGCCTTACTGTGCATTCAGTTTTACCTGGAAAGACAAGAGGAGATTTTCCTTCTTGTGAATATTTCTCTGTGGGTGAAATTCCAAACTTCTGTATTTAAAGATGATCCCCACAGTCGGAAATGTTTGAATTTCTGACAGGATAGAAATTCCTTATTTCTTTAGCACCCTCTGTGTTCTGCTGGTGGGACTGAGGGGTTGTGGAGCAGGAGGATCCTCTGGGATTCTCCTGCCTCAGTTTCCCCCAGCACAAAGCAAGGATATGCTGGGAAGGGGCGAGTACATCCCTGGCACGTGCGTTGCTGCAGGGCTGACGGTCCTTGTGGTTTCTCTTTCTGATGGAGATCCAGACTCTCAGGCTGCTTGCTCCTGCATCTGGGAATACCGCTGGGAAGCTGGATGGAGCGGAGAGGGTCTGTGGAGGGCTTCCCTCGGTGCTCACAGCCAGCCTCTTCCTTCTCACCAGACATCCTGGCTGACGCTGGCCGCTCCCCGGGTGGGAGAAGCGCCAGCTCTGTCTCCTGGCACACGGCGGGGCGGTGATGGAGGGATGGAGGGGAAGCCGGGCTGGGCTGCAGCTCTGCCTCCCAAATTGCATCTCCAGCTCGAGGCCGCCTGGCCCGCGCCGCTGCCGACAGCTTTATTGCTGCTGAGACAGGCCCAAGGGGAGAGCTGGCCCTGCACCATCCCCGCGCCGCGGCTGCACGGGCAGGGAGAAGGGCTTCGGAGAAAAGGGGGAGAAATCCCCTGGAAAGCAGCGGGTTTGGAACGTCAGCCACCCTCAGGGAAGTTCCTGCTCGCGCAGAGGAAGGCTGGTGGGAAAAACTGCCGAGATGAGGGCTTTGTAGCGGGAAAAAAGGGAGAAAATCCCAGAGGTTTTGCACATCAGCTGCTCTCCGCCCTCCTCTAACCCTGGCCCAGGTCCTGCCACAGACAGAGTCTCACCTGCCCCACGCAGAGCCCAGCACCAGCCCAAAGACAGTGTTTGATAGCCCCAGGCAGCTGGGGGGACATTAATCCTCCCCAGCCCTGCCTCACTGGGATTCCCCCTTTCCCCAGACCTTGCTCCTGCTGGGATTTGAGCCATGCAAAATGCACATTTTAACCTTTTGACAGTAAAGATGTCACCTCACGAAGGAAAGGACTGCATGGATGGAGAAAACTGCATCTTTCCACATTGTCCACAGCAACTCCTGGGCATCCCCATCACTCCTGCAACCACCTACCTTCTCCCCAGGCTCCCAGGACCCACCACACTCCGTGCCATGGTCATTAGGGAGCATTTCAGGGCTCATTACCTTGCAGAAGACACATGAAGCAACCCGGGGCAATATCTCATGGAAAAGGAGAGTGGAAGCAGCTGTGATGGAAGGGATCACAGGGAGAGGGACAGGGAAGGGTGGTCTCGCCCAGCATCCCACCCACGCTCCAGCATCCACCACTGCAGGGAGGCCAGCCATGGAAGCAGCACCTGGCCACCAGAATATCTGGCTGTGCCACAGCCCAAGGAGCTGCTGGCTGTGATGAAGGCCAGGAATGGGGAAGTTTAGAAGGTGGATTGTGGAAAACTGTCCGGCAGCTCCGCAGACAAAGCCTCCCTCACTCCAAAACAAACAGCACACGGGGCTGGGGGGCCTGTGGGGCACTGCAAAGGCAGCTGGGAATAGCTCAGGCCTTTAAGGGCTGCCTGGGCTGCTCCCGGGCTTGCAGCGCTGCTGGAGAAGGGGTTGTCAGTGGGATGTCACCTTTCCCAGTGGGATGTCACCTTTCCCAGTGGGATGTCACCTCTCCCTGGCTGCTGCCCACGATCCCCGAGCACTGACCCCATCTCCTCATCCTCCCTCTGTGCTCAGCTCACTTGTGGTGCCCCAGACGGCCCCAACAATGCCAGTGCCCGCCGTGACCCAGGTGTGGAGGGCAGCGTGGGCGACGGCCGCGAGCCGGCTGCCCCGCCATGAGATCTCCCGCTGTTCTCCAAAGAATACCCCCTTGTCCTACCGACAGCCCCCTCGGCCCAGGGGCTGGGGGCAGTGGGGCAGGGTGGTGTCGGGGACAAAACCCGTCAGTGTGGAGTCCCAGACACAGAAGGGCCACAAAAGGGGTCAGACAGGGCTCCCAGCGGCGGCAGAGCGACGGCTCCGTGCCAGGGTGCTCCGAAGGCCGAGGCTGCTGCCCCTTCCCTGTGAGGGCACCGGGAACACAGGGAACGAGTGGCACACTGGGGACAGGGCGAGGGGGTGCCGGGGGCTGGGGGGTCCCACACATCTGCATTTCCTTGGCTCAGCACGGAGCAGCCTGTGCGGCAGGGAGCCCTCCTGCTGCATGGCAGCATCTCCTGCTCAGCCAGGGAGGCACCAGGCAAGCACTGGCTTCGAGCTGCATCGAGAGTTTATTTTTCCAGCTTAAAATAATTTCAATCCAGTGGAAATTCTTTCTTTTCTCAACCTGTCTTCTCCTGTAAGCAGCCCGTCCTGGGGAATGGCTGATGAGCTGGATGGGAACCAGGCTGGATGCCATGGCAGGTTGGCAGGCATAGGAAAAGCCAGCATTTATGTCATTTATTTTCCTACCAAGCATAGCTGAGCTGGGGGGGAGGGGGGGGGGCGCTTGTTTTCTTCTCACCTGCAGCAACCTAAAGCCCAAAGTGACATTTCTAACGGAATTTATTATTCCTGATGTCACAGCAGGGGGGATATGTTGTACTTGCAGCTTCTTACAACTCCAAGAGGCAGCACAGCAAAGGTGGAACAAGGTGCACTGAGATAGGGTAAAAATAATCAGGTAACGGGTCCACTGATGCAGCAAAATCCACTCACCTGCTCAGGGCTTGGCAAATCCCTCTCCCTGGGAAGATCCTTGTACAGCAAACGCACCAGCTGGGATCCCTGTGGGATGTGGAAGGGTTGGATATCAGAGCTGGGCCATCCACTTGTGGTTTTGTTAATATCTCCTGAGCAGCAGAAGTTAATGAGCCTGTGGGAAAAAAAAATAGCTTGAAATTAAATTCTTCACAGCAAGGTTGCCAGCTATACATTACATTGGATAGGACAGTTATCGTGTGTGAAACACTGGCGTGATTAAATCCATATTGGTAAAGGATTAACTGCTCTGAGGTGGTAAAATCTCCCTGAATACGTCTGTAATCATCTGTACAATAACCACGTTATTGTACACATCGGGGTGAGCGTGGATTCCAGGCTGCACCTGGTGAATTTGTGGAGAGGGAAGCGGGGAGGGGAAAAACCCCAACAGGAATGAGAGGTTTGAAGAAAAAACAACAGTGGTTTGCGGAAACCCAGCGGTGTGTGACCACGGAGAGCGTCTGAGGGAGACACAAGTGCCACCTCCCCGGAGCACGGCTGACCACAGGCGGTGATTCCAAGGACGCAGTCCCGCCCAAACCCGACCACGCTTCCCACCTGCTGAAACCCAAGGGAACCCAGAGAGAAACCCTTCAGCTCACACTGAAAGCACAAAAGCACCCAGGGCAGTCGCTGTGGCTGCTCCAGGATTTTTCCTGCACTGTTTGGTGCATTCCTCACCCAGCAGCCCAAGTCCCTGCTCCAGCCCTGCTCCTGGGGATGGGTTTGGGGCAGTGGGACCCCGCCGTGAGCAGAACACCCGGGTGCAGAGAAGGCATTCAGCAAAAATAAACGCTGAGACAGAGCTTGAAATGTTTATTTTCCAACTCCAGGCCATTCATCCAGCGACACCACCGTGTTCCAGTGAGTCTCCCTCTGTTTATATCAGATGATTAATGAGACACAGATTGTCTTTAACCCTGATGGATGTCACAGTCACCAGGGTATGAATTTGGGCTTGGTGTCCCACTTCTCCTCCCACTTCTGCCTGCAGCCACCACTCCATCCTTGTTGACCCTCATTCTTCCCTTTTTGTGCAACCAAAATCAAGATTTTATTACAATATTTGTTTCCTGGCCTCTTCATCTGCCCTCAGCAATCAGCACTCGTGAGGCTGGAACCTCTGACAATGTGGGAAGTGGTCTGAGCTGCAGGAGAAGTGAAAGGACAGACCCAAACTAAAAAGGGAGAGATAAGGGACAGGACAACTTGGGTTTTGCCTGCCCAAAGCATGGAAGGGGACAGAGATCTGCCAGGACACCCAGGCTGATGCTTGAGTTTGCAGCACCCACCAGACACCACAACCAGATATAGAAAACCAGCCTAAACCCAGGGTGATGCCACTTCTGGAGGACACAGGGCTGTCCCTGCTCCAGGAAAGGTACTGCACCTTCAGCACCCCGCACATTTGGTATCCTGCTGGGCTGCTGCCCTGCTCAGTCAGCACACAGAGTCCTAGAAGGGTTTGGAAGGGAATTAAAGCCCACCCAGTTCCACCCCTGCCCTGGGCAGGGACACCTTCCACTATCCCAGGGTGCTCCAGGCCCCGTCCAGCCTGGCCTTGGGCACTGCCAGGGATCCCGGGGCGGCCACAGCTGCTCTGGGCACCCTGTGCCAGGGCCTCCCCACCCTCACAGGGAAGAGTTTCTTCCCAGTGTCCCTCCTAGCCCTGCTCTCTGGCAGTGGGAAGCCATTCCCTGTGTCCTGGCACTAATGGGATGGCCTATACGGCACCAGGATCACTGGCATCAGGTGGGATTCACCTTTCTCCAAGGGGAAGAGCTTTAAACTCCCTGAAGGAGGAGAGGAACAATCCCAGGGTTGCCCATGGCACGCTGTGTCTGACCCCCCCAGGGCTGGGAGGATGTGCTGGGTACGCTGCAGTGGAGCTCTACAGAGACGAGCCAGAGGTAGCAGGAGCCAACAGGGAAACCCCAGAGCAAGACCTCAAGGAATTAAGGGATGTTCCTCTAAGAATGTGACCTCTAAAGGTCCCTTCCAACCAAACCATTCCGTGTTTCTGAATGGGGCTGGATGGAAACCAGATTGAACGTGTCACTGCAGCAATGCCTCTGCATCCCCCAGAGCCCAGCTCCAGGCAGCAGCAGTGGACACATTTCTCCAGCACTCAAAGCTCAAATTGAAAAGCTGCCATTAACATTAAAAGGAAAAAATGGCTTTTTAAGAACTCCATACGTTTCTATTTCTTTCCCCTTCCTTTCCTTCTTTCTGATTCACCCTTCTGATATTTTGCTTGGACTCCAGTCCTAATGCATTCATCCTTCTTAGCACATTTTTGGGCTCTTTCCACCATTGTTCTTGGAAACTTTTTTTTTTAAGGACATATATTTAGATATACAACCTGGTCTCCCACGTTAAAAAAATCCTACCTCAGGCTGGAAAGGGAAGAGCAGAGAGAAAGGGAGTTGGGGCCGAGGATGACAGGGTGACAGGGCCTCCAGGTGCCAGCAGAGGAGGTGGGGACATTTGTCTGTGTCTAGAATTTGACGGCTCTGTCTCCAGCATGGAATATGTCCCAAAAGCTTTTCTGGCACCAGCGGAGGGTCAGGGGAGGAAAGGGAGCGACCACAGCCCCGTGGCTCCTCAGCATCCCCACGCAGCTCACTCCAGCCCTGACCCACCTGGGGGAAGAGAAGCACATCCCGAAACCACGGGACACACTCAAATACATGTGCAGCAAGGTTTTGGGGTGCAGTGGCCACAGTCACCCCGCACTGGTTCCCTGTTTGACCAAACTGGGACCATCCAGTCCTGCAGATACCACCTGGAGCCCGTGGAGCGGGTGGGTTGGGCCTGCCTGGTTTTAACAACCCCTGAGCGCTCAGCCCGCACCCAAACATGTCATTGGGAAAGGCAGCTCGGAGTCCAAGAAGCACTCGCAGGCTTTTCATAAACACACTTTAATAATCTTCATCAAGAATTTTAATACAGAGCGAGCTGCCTGCCAGGAAATGCATTTACACTGTCAGCTGCCGAGAGAAACAGCCCTGCACTGCTGCTCAATACCAGAAACACCCTCTCTCCTCCCAGCCTTTCCTCTCTTCCTCTTTGGATGAAGTGTGGTGCTTTGGAAACTGGAGGGGCTAAAAACCTTGGCAGGGAGCCAGGCAGCTCCCTGGAGCATCCCCTGAATCAGGGGCAGCCCCTTTGCCTTGCCCAGAGCCATCCTGCTCCCACCTCCTGCCGAGCTGGCCTCGTACTTCACCTCTATTTTTATTTTTGGGGGGGTTTAAGACTGAAACCAGCATTTTTTTCCTCTCCCACTGACCTGCTGAAGGTGCTGCTGTTGGTGATGGCGAGGGAAAGGTGTGCTTGTAGGTTATGGGAAGAACAGGGGGTTGTGAGCTACGGATACAATTACAAAAGCTTTTCTTTCACAGCAAAGATTAACGGGATCAGAACACATTTCCTTGCTGGCTGTGGTATTAAGCAATTAAAGGGATTAAGTGAGGGCTTTACCATCCTCTGGCGCATCAGGTTTTGGTTTGTGCCAGAGGCAAAATACCCAATTTGATGTAGTTCGAGCCCAGAGGGCCGGAATGGTGGGAATCGTATTTTACAGCCTTTTTCCCAACAGCTGAAAACACTCTGGCTGTAACCACCCTCCAAATGCTGCTCCGAGACATCCGCACCCCGCTAAGCCCATTCTCCCCAAGGGTGGATGGACAGACCCCTCCGTGCCCCCCTGCAAAGTGTCACCTGCAGGGAAGGGCCCAGACACCTGAGAGGGGGAAGGGGGAGGTTGGAGAAATTCCCCAGGGAGATTTCAGCACCAGCAACTCCTTCCCCACACTTACTGAGTCCTGTATTACACGTGAGGAGGGTTTTTGAACGCCAGCTCCCGGCACATGGGGCAGTTTGTCTATTTATAAGTCTGTTCTCGAGCGATTGATGAAAAAGGATGAAAAAACCAACCCTGCTGCAGCGCAATCGAACGATGAGGTTAGAAATGCACATACCACATGTCCTCTCTGAACCTCACTTAGCAGGGGTGGGGAACGCCAGCTTGCCACCAGGAATGGCACTGCCACCTCCGCTGCTTCCCTCTTCCTTGTGAAGTTCTTGCCTTATTTATTTGCTTGAGGTGAAAAAAGCCGGGGGAAGCCGCCCAGCAGAAATACCAACCTTCTGCCAAGCGTTTTGAAGTCGCAGCACAAATCGCCTTTTACAGGCAGGGGTGCGCAGGGGAAGAGGTAGAGAAAAGGTCAGGTCTGCTGGAGGAAACCCCCAAAAGGCTTTGAAGAGCTGAAGGGGCTTTTTCATCCTACACACACAGCCCATGGAGGGTCACAGTGCCAGACGGATTGGGGGAAAGAGTGATGGGAAGGATGGATGGGAGGTGCCAGTGTGGCTGGGTATGGCTCTGTCCCTGCCAGGGCAATTCCGGCTGCAGGGTAGAGGCCCAAAATAGTTTGGGTTGGGAGTGACTTTAAAGCCCATTCAGTGCCACCCCTTGCCATGGGCAGGGACACCTTCCACTATCCCAGGCTGCTCCAAGCCCTGTCCAACCTGGCCTTGGACACTGCCAGGGAGCTGCGTGTGGTGTTTCTCCAGGTGATCCTTGCGGTGGCCTCTCCCTGTGCCTGAGCTGATGCCTAAAGGGCCAACCTGGAAACAGAGACCAGCCAGGGGTAAGGGAATAAAGGTGGATATTTATTGGAAAGGCCTTCAGAGGCGCACCCTGGGCAGGCCAAAGGCTGCACCCGAGATGGACCCCGAGTCACGAGTTCTTCACACTGTTACAGGTTTGGTCCATTTGCAGATCAGCATAAATTGGCCAATTAAACTTTAGCTAATGATGGAACTGCCCCTCAGCTCGCCCCCCTTCTCAAGGTGCTGGGTTACACATTTTGGGCCTGGGACGGGCTGGGTGTCCTTGCAGAGCAGGCCTGGAGAGGCTTTGTTATGTCTGTGTGAGCATGAGAGAGCAGCAGCTGCCAGGCTGCAAGGCAGCTCAGAGCCACACACTGGGAATGCAGAATTCTGAAAAATGTAAAGGCTAAAACCTAAGGCATCAGAGGCATCCCAAAAAAACAAGCCCTGGAGCTGCAGACATACCCCTGAGTGGCCCTGGGCAAAATGCAGGTATCCAGGTGCCTCCAGCAGGCTGCAGTGCCACGGAGCTGCTGCTCCCCGGGGGCTCGGCTTTCCAGCGGCCGCAGCGAGATGTTGTACCTTGTTTGTGTTTCTATGGAATTCCCCTCCCTCCTGGCTCCCCTCCTGCAGCCCCCACCGGCTGCATCTCCACGAGGTTAATTTCAACATGAAAAACAGCCTCCCAGGAGCAACCGCGGTTGATTTAAAATAATAAAAAATGAAAATCTCAGGTTTGATGACTAATCCCGGGAGACTGGTTTAAATTAGTGCTAGCCAGTCGGCCACAATGTCATGGGGAAAATTCCTGCTGGACTTCTCTCCTCAGTCCACTCCCTGGCTTCATTTTCCATCCTCAGATCCTTCCAGCCTGCAAACATATACAGTGTTGCCTCGGCAACTCGGAGACGAGATATATGCACACGAAAAAATGAGACAATCTCTTTCCTCCGTGATCGCCTGGAAGGTGGAAAATGGAAACCTATTCTGGTCTTAAAGCGACGTCAGCTTGTACCAGACACACTCACAGCTCAGCCTGCTCTTAAATATGCCACCTCCAGCTCCCACGTGAAGATAAATGCCCCTCCTCTCATGGGTATCTGTAGTACCAGCTCTCTCATCCCATTGATGCCATGATGATTTTTTGCTTTTTCTTTTATACCCCTTTTATACACTCTCTTATGTAGCTTTTATGTATTCTCAGTGCTTTTAGCCCACACAGTTATAATTCTTTAAGTTTGATCACTTCCCTCACACCCAATATCCCGTTAAGCCAAGAGCCCAAACACCCTGGAAACCCCAGACCCCGAGGGCCTCTCCAGAACACATTCTGTAAACAAAGCCAGGCCCAGCCAGGGGAAGGTTCCTCGCTGAGGGGTCTCGCTGGAGTCCCTCCCTGGGCAATCTTTGATAGATGTGCTAATTAGCAAGGCCTGTAATTGCACACACATCACATCGTGGGGGGCCATTTCTCCGGGGGACATTTCGGGGTGCATTTCGATGTGCATTTCAGTGCCCCTGAGGATCCTTCAATAAACACCGAGGTAAAACCCTTTTCCCTCTTAAATGTGTTCAGCTCTCTTAATTTTAAGTCCAGGAAAAGGCGTCACCATGGGATGTTCAAGACTCTCAGACTCACCAAAAAATGTGCTTTGCCCAAAGGTGTTTTCTCTCTTGCACACACCACCTGGCTGACTGCTCCAAGGAAGCCCCCTTGCTTCCAGTCCCACCAGCATTTCTTCCAATGAAGTTCCTCTGATATTTCATAGACTGCCAGAATGGTTTGGGTTGGAGGGACCTTAAAGATCATCCAGGGGAACAATTTCCACTATCCCAGGGTGCTCCAAGCCCTGTCCAGCCTGGCCTTGGGCACTGCCAGGGATCCAGGGACAGCCACAGCTGCTCCGGGCACCCTGTGCCAGGGCCTGCCCACCCTCACAGTCAATTTGCCCCACCAAACAAGAGATATTCCTGTTAAACCCCGCTGTGCCCTGATCCATCCTCACCTTGTTTCACACTGGCACTCTCATTTGCAAAACCAGGACAGCAGCATCATCACCCCCCCACCCCCCAGCATTTGGAAACATCCCTCGGGAGCGACTTTGAAATGCAAAACTGGGATAGCAGAGGACAGCACATCGTTACTCATGAAGACAAGGTGAAACATGCTTTGCCAAAGTGTGAAAAGTATTTATATCCAAATACAATGTGTCTCTCAAATTTACCATTCCCTGCACGCTCTGGAACCTGAACTGTATTTGTGGGAATGGCTGTGAAGGTAAACTGATTCCTGCCATTAAAATGTGCCCGTGCTGGGGTGCAGAGGAGACGAAGTGAAAAAAAAAGGGTGGGAAAATGGGATATGATCTGCTTTTTAAAGCAATAATGGTTTCACTGAAAAGCCTCACAATCAGTAACATGCAGGGTGGAGCAGGATTAGGATCATAAATAACTCCAGGGAAGAAAAATGATGCCTTTTCACACACTGGTAGCGTGTGATCTTTAAAACCAAAGAAAGATAAAACAAATGTCTTCAAATATTCCCGTTTTCCATCCAGAAGGATTGTTTTTAACTGGTTTTACAGGGATCACTTTATTCTGCGGATGCAGTGTGGCCACCTTTGGGCTGGAATGCAGCAGTGCCTGCGCCACGCTGGACCCTGCTGCAGGAGGGGATGGATATTTATCCCGTTAAAATGATGAGCTGTTAGAGATAACAACCTCTGGAAGGGTAATTAAAAACTGTTTTGGCAGTGAGGCCAGTGTTGAGTAGATGCAAGGGTCCAAGAGAATTTTCTACGCCAGGAACCATTCTGGGATGCGACCGGAGTGGGGATGCCGGAACCTCCCAGCCCTGCTGGTCCCTTTCCTCCTCTATTTTTGATAATTAAGCACCCCAGGTTTCCACCACGAGACCTGTTCCACCTCTGAACAAGCCTAAAGATAAAGGCTCGAGCCACAAACCATAAACCCTACCCCAAAAGCAAGGGGTTTGCAGGAGGAACGCCACATTCCCAGCTGGATCAGCCGCGTCCTGGAGCTTTAGCCATTTCCTCACTGGTGAAGGGCAGAGAAATTCAGGCCTGTTGACCCATGGTTGGGAATACAGACCCAGTAACAACGCAGGTGGAACTTTAGGTAGTTGGGATGCATTTCCTTAAACTGGAATTTAGGCAGGAATCCAAGACTAACACCCTCCACCTTCCCGCTTGCAAACAGCGCCGAGGGCTCTTTAACAGCCGCAGTGGTCGAGGCCTGGGTTAATGTCTTATCCATAAGTTATTCAGTATTTCCTTTTAAAGACAAAATAGTTGGAATACCACTCTTTCTCTCTTTAAATTACAGTTGTAGCTGTTACAAAAACCCCTCTGCACTGTTTCCAGAGCTGGGAAGTGTCCGTTTCTCGGGAGTCCCACCTCAGTTTTATGGGAACTGCAGCGTCAGGAGTTTATAGCGGCGTTAATACCCACAGAGATAAAAGCAGATCCTCGTTACCATCAGAGCTCGGTGGAGCTAAGAGAAGAGGCTTCCCAGGCTTCTGCTCATATCCCAGGGTATCCTGGGTGGGGTTTCTGGGGCAGGCACATCTCCCGGCCCTTCCATGGGGTGACATCAGGGGTTGTGATGTCCTGGGGGGCTCTCTGAGGAATATGAGCTGCTCCTGCTGTCCCAACCCAAAACCTGAGAACCAGCCAGCTGTGATAACCTGATTTTCACACCAAAACAGCTCCACAGAATCCCAGAATGGTTTGGAAGGGATTTTAAAGATCACTTAAAGTACCAAGCCCCTGCCATGGGCAGGGACACCTCCCACTGTCCCAGGTTACTCATACATAGAGTCAGTGACCTGAATATATCCTGGTCCCAAACACCTTGGAAAACTGGGAAAGGTTACCCACAGGTCTGGATCCATCCAATGCCTCCAGCCTGCTCAGGGAATTACATCACATGGCAAAGTGTGATTCACATTCTCCCCTCTTCTTTCGAGTTTTTCAGACCTGTGTTGAAAAAATGAACTGAGAAAAGCCCAAACTATTTTGTTTTCTGGCATCAGAACTGCTCCTGGGAAGCTAATTGCCACGTAATGGATCATTGCTGGGAGATACAGCTTTAGATAGAGACAAATGGAACAGGCAGAGCACTTCAGTGCCCAGAGCAGACAGGGTTTGGCTGGAATGATGACGAAGGGAATCCTTTGCTAAGGTTGGAGGATGCAGCCTAAAATCACAGCTCTTTTTGGCTCCCAAAGGGTAACATTTTCCCAAATGCCTCAGAGCCTTTAATCCTACTGGGATTTAGGGCTTAGTTTCTCAAATAATTTGTAAACTTGTCCCAGGAATGACTCTCACACAGCGCTGCAAGGCTTTGTGAACGGGTGTGGGTTTAAGGACCACTACCCAGCATCTCCTCCTCCTCTCCTGCAAGAATTATTCCACGTGGACACACACAGGTGAGGGTTAGGTCTTTCCTTAGATGCTCCTGTCCTCTGATATGAGCTGCTAAGGGCTACCAAAATGTTCCAGCCACCACCGAGGAGCTGGAAAGGCCATTGACAGGAGAAGTTTTCCATCCATCCACAGCACAGACATAGGCAGCATTCTTGGAATAGCTCAGAAAATCAGGGCTCCAGAGAGATGCCATTAGGAGGGGAAAAAAAATGATGTGGGTTTGCTGTCCTGCGCCACACTCAAGAATAGAAAATATATATATATACACACACACAGACACACACACACACACACACATATATATATATATATATACATAAAACAAAGGAGATTCCATACTCTGGAAAAAGAGCTCAGTAAACCCAGCTCCCCTTTCAGTACTTGGTAAAAACATCACAAGGTCAGGCAAATTACAGCAAATAAGACTTGACACAAATTCCTGACTGGCTTTTTCTCCCCTAAAAGAGAACCATTTTCTGGTCTTCCTGGTCTTTCTAATCTCATTTGTGTGAAAAGGTAAAACTAACAAGAAGTGGGTACTCTGCAGTGACAATCTCTGGGATTTTCAGGACAACCTCTGCCTAACCCCTACCAGACACAGCAAAGATGACTGAGCACCAATGTGGAGCTCAGCTTGAATGGAATGGGGCAAATGTGGCTGAGAGGGAGTTGCAGAAGACAATCCCTGGGAAGGAAAGAGGGATATTTTAATGCTGATGTTTCTCTGCAGGTGTGCTGAGAGAGGATTTACAGACTGTTGCCATTCCACAGAGCACAAACCTTCCCTGTTACAGCCTCAGAATAAACCCCACGTTGTGCTTCAAGCCTCTGCTTCAGTTATTCCCAAGCCACAGCATCCCTCTGACAAACTGTGGGGGTAAAGAGGGAAAAAACTGCCCGAGAGCACAGTGTTCCCATGAATTTTCAGGAAAGATGATCAGATATTCACCTTGCTGCCCATTTTTCCTGTACATGTTTGCAACCTGCCTGCCCTGTGGATGGCACGTGGCAGCCTGGCTGGGTCTCCTCTGTCTCCTCCTCCAGGACAGCATTCCTGAACACAACTCCCTTCCAGCAGTTTGGGACATTTTGCTGTCACTTTGCTTGTCCTTTTCCACCCTGCTCTGGTCTTGGGTTTGCTGGGATATGGGATTGCCAGCGGTGCAATGTGAACCTGGCAGGGCTTCCCACCCCATCTTCCTCAACACCCTCAGAGAGTTTTCCAAAGGCTCCCCAAAGAAAAAACACCCACATCACAGCCAGAGCCCTTCTTGAACCCAGCCATTTCAGCCAGCAAATAAACTCAGAAAAGGGAATGTAGAGCAGCTCTCCCAAAGCATTAGCACCAAAAAAACCACACTGGGAGTCATTTTCCCTGCTCTATTTTCACATTTCTTGACAGGAATGGCAGCAGCTGCAGTGGAAGTAAAAAGAAAGGCCTGGCCCAGAGCTCTTTGATATGTTGGTAAGTGCTCCTAAACGCCCATTTGCGTTTGGATGGAGGAGCTGGATCACTTTGTAGTCTGTCAAGGAATATATTTCAGTTTTGTGAAAAATGTCAGTGAAAGAAAAAAAAGTGTTTCCTTTGATATTTCTCTTTAAAAGGTTTCAGGCTTCCTTTTGAAAAGGATCTGCCAGAACCTCACAAGAGGAGAAATATCCAGTTTGGACATTTCTAACAGAAAACTTCCATTTGAAAATAATCTCTCCCTCCCCCCTTAGGATCCCTCTCATCTTGTCTGCCCCCTCCCTGTGCTTGAATGGCAAATGGTTCCCATCTCCAGATGAATTCCTTCATTCCAAAGGTGCAGCTTTAGCTATGCTGCAGAACCCAGTGGGTCTAAGGGAAGATCCCAAGGTCCTCTGCAGATGTTTCAGGGTTCTGTTCAGTGCCAAAGGTGCCTCCCCAAGTCACCTCCCTCCTCTTTTTAGGCTGGTAAAGAGACAGATAATTATAAATCAAAGATGGCACATTCTGGGATAGGGTCAGAATTGAGAGAACATGGTTCTGAGTGAGGGCTAACATGGTGATAATTAAGAGTAAATCCAGTGAAGATAGAAGCCAGTGCTCCTATCAGGGGTTGGTGGGATCCAGCTCTCCTTCCACCTGACTCCAGCCAAGGGGCTGAATATTGGAAAGATTTTGCCTTGCAGATAATCTCACCCAGAGGCTGCTCTGTGCAGGACTCCTCTCCAGCTGGCCCGTTTGACTCGTAACAGTCAGGAGGTTTTCCATCTCTGCTGTCCCAAGGAGCCCAAACCTGAATCCTGGCTTTATTATCATGGAATGGTTTGGTTTGGCAGGGACCTTAAAGATCATCCCATCCCATGGGCAGGGACACCTCCCACTGTCCCAGGCTGCTCCCAGCCCCGTCCAGCCTGGCCTTGGGCACTGCCAGGGATCCAGGGGCACCCACAGCTGCTCTGGGCACCCTGTGCCAGGGCCTCCCCACCCTCCCAGGGAAGATTTTTTTTCCAGTATCCCATCTAACCCTGCCCCCTGGCAGTGGGAAGCCATTCTCTGGGCCCTGTCACCCCATCCCTTGGAAAAGGTACCTCACTGCCTGCAAGGGCTTCACCCACACAAGCAGAGAGGTAAAACAGTAAAACACCTTCTCTGCTTCGGAATTTATCCAGGTTTAACCTTATTGTGCTTTACTCCCACAGCCCAGGGATTCAAGTGTTCCCTCCCTGCACACCTGGCAGGGTCTGGCTCCATTTCCCTCCTCCCAGGCTGCTCCAACACCTGAGCAGAGCACAGAGACAAAGCAGGAGTGAGACCAGGGCCGTTCCTTGGCTGTGCCACCCCCAGCTCCTGTCCAAGAATCCCGGAGCCCTTCCCTGCGCAGGGCTTTGGGCTCCCAAATGAATGCACCCATTGAGCTGCCGGTTCCTGAACACACCTCTGGCTCCAAACCACACACAAATGATTTTTTTTGGATGCCTCGAGCCACCAGTAAAAGTTTCCCTTGTTTTCACCTTCCCAGCCCCAGCAGAATGCTCTTCTTCTGCCAACCTAGCCAGAAAAACAGGAAAGGACGGAAAAATCACCCAAAAAATGGGTGTCACACCACTCACAGACACCCTTCCACACCGGGTTTCCTGCACCCACTGGAATGTCACTGATACCTGGAGACTGAAAGGAGGAATAAAGGCAGGCTGGACTTACCTTGGCCACACCTATGTGCCATTTTCCCCTGAAACATTCTGGAAGATTCACAAATAGCTCAAGTTCAGGCTGGTTTTGCAAATTGTTCCAAAAGGAAACAATTTTGAGGGAGTAAAAATAGGCCCCTTGAACTTTTTCACCAACCTAGGCACCGGGCTGGTTCCTCTCATGCCTATGATTTTCCAGTTCCAAGTAGATTGCCACTTCTAAATTTTCACCTTTTAAATTTAGTTGAAAGAATGAGAATAGAAACGGAAAAAAAAATTCCCTACGGACCAAAACAAGTCTTGATTTGATAAGAAACACTTCAGATTTTTTACTAGCTGAGAAAAATCAACAGAATTATTTGGACTGAGCCACAAGCACTTTCTTAATTATTAAGCTTTTAGGAGCTGCTTGTAAACCACAGAAACCATTATTCACACAGGTCAGGCTTTGTGTACCTGACCTGGGAAACCTCGCAGAGGGCGGAATTTAAGACTTCCTGAAAATTCTGTCAAGCCCAGGTTTTCTGACGGGTCCTTGCACTTGGGGAAGGAGCTCAAACCTCGCTCCAAGAGCTGCAGATGCCACGGGATGGGGGGGTTGGTCTGGAACTGGCTCCGAGCAGAGGTTGATGTTTCATGAGGTGACAGCAGCAGCCCCAGATCCCAAAGCGATCTTTCGGCTGTTCTCACGTCAGGTTTGGAAATGTGGGGAGAACAGATGGGGAATGAGGTTTGCTCATCCCAGCTCTGGGGGAGCAGGACACGGCCAGGCCGTCACTTCCCCCTCGTGTCCCAGCCCCTGATGCCTTAGGTTTTAACTCTTATATTTTTCAAAATTCTGTATTCCCAGATTCTGAGCTGCCTCGCAGCCTGTCAGCTGCTGCTCTCTCATGCTCACACAGACATAACAAAGCCTCTCCAGGCCTGCTCTGCAAGGACACCCAGCCCGTCCCAGGCCCAAAATGTGTAACCCAGCACCTTGAGAAGGGGGGCGAGCTGAGGGGCAGTTCCATCATTAGCTAAAGTTTAATTGGCCAATTTATGCTGATCTGCAAATGGACCAAACCTATAACAGTGTGAAGAACTCGTGACTCGGGGTCCATCTCGGGTGCAGCCTTTGGCCTGCCCAGGGTGTGCCTCTGAAGGCCTTTCCAATAAATATCCACCTTTATTCCCTCACTCCTGGCTGGTCTCTGTTCCCAGGTTGCCTTTTTAGGCATCACCCCGGCTGTGGGAATTGGCAGGGAAGGAGCTGGAGAGGGGAAATTTGGGTGGACAGGAGGCTCTGCAGGGCTGACATCACCCCCTCCCACGGGCTGGGGGTGATTTAAAGCAGGCGTGGGGCTGGGTGGGCCTGGGGGGAATTTTGGGGGCTGCAGCCTGGAGGAAACCTGCCCAAAATTCCACAGGGGAGGCTGGGGATGAAATGCTCCAGCAGCCTCCAAACCAGCCCTGGAGCAAGCAGCGAGCCAGGGAGGCAAATCCCAGAATCCCACAACGGTTTGGGTTAGAAAGGACCTTTCTAGTGCCACCCCCTGCCACGAGCAGTGTGTAAAATGGACCTTCCACGCCGTCAGCTTGCTCCAAGCCTCATCCAAAATATTTTGGAAACATCCAGAACTCCACTAATTTAAAGGCAGCACCCATAACCAGGAGCCATTTTAAACTATTAGAATTTTATTTAACCATTATTGCCTTCAAAGTGGGTTTGCCCAGTCAGAAAGGAAGTTAAAACGTGTAGGTGTGAGCAAGCTGGCTTCCCTTGGAGAAATCAGACAGCAAAGAGTTCATGGCTATAATTTGAGAGGAGCTTTTTTGCTGAACATAATAGGTTTGTGACCTCGGTGGTTTTAAGCTGAGGAAGGAAAAAAAAATAAAGCAGGAGAAACTTGCAGTTTGGGTCAAAAGTAATTGGCTCTTGGGAGAGTTTTCAGGAAAAAAATCCAAATATAAATAAAACTGGGTCAACTTAATATTTTCACTGATTTAAAACAGCATTCTGTTTCACTTTGATTCATTCTTTTCGTTTGGTAGTTTATTCTTTTAATTTAGTAGAACATTTTATTCTCTTAATTTGGTCACTTCTTGAAAATCCTCCATACAAAAAGAAGGGTCAAAAGGGTTTATTTTGAAAAATGTCAAAGCAAAACATTTCTACATCAAAAAAGAAAAAAAAAAAAACAAAACCCCAAACCTCTTTCTGGCTAAAATGTACTTGCCAAATGAGAGTGGTATTTGTGAGTCATTTCTCCACAACATTTTTTAGTGAATTTACTATTTGTCAGAAAGAAAAAAGAGAAGTTAAACCTGACTCTAATGAGAGCACATATAGGTTGGGTTCACATAAACAAACTCATGAAGGAAAAAAAGGGATTGGAAAGATCTTCCACTTACTGTGCATTTATTTCAGCATCTGTCCCTGCACAAATTGGGTGTAAAATAGAGGCACACAGATAAAATCCAGACACAGTCACCCCCCCTTCTCCCTTCCTACACATATTTCCCCATCAGGACCTGAGGAGCCACAAGCCAGCCTGTGGAGAAAAGTAATTTAAGTAATATATTTCACCAAACACGCTTTTAGATTTATCTAAAATTCAGAGTGGGGCATGGTGAGTGGGACTGTTCAGGAAGAAAAAAACCCTGGTAGTGCTGGCATTGCTCATCCAAGCATAAGCAGGATCTTCATCCATGGTTTTTCCCTCCTTTCCTTTACCTTACCCCAAAAGGCTCTTCTGTTTCAGGGAAGCTTTCTCCTCCTGCAAACGGTTTTCAAGATTTCAATAAAACCAGCACGGGGTGCCCAGAGAAGCTGTGGCTGCCCCATCCCTGGAAGTGTCCAAGGCAAAGCTGGAACAACCAGATTTAGTGGGAAGTCCCCTGCCCACGGCAGGGGGTTGGAAGGAGAAGATCCTTCAGTTCCCTTCCAACCCAGACCATCCTGGGATTCTGTGGTTAAAGCTTCCACTTACTGAAATTAAAGAAATGAACGGTGAGTCCTTCCAGGTGAGCGCCAAGTGCCACACCTTGGTCCCTTCCAGCGGGGCCAAAGGGGTTTCCTGAAGCCTTTGCTTCTGGAGAAGGAGAAAAAATAATGGTGGAAACAACAACAACTGAGGTCCAGCTATCAGCGTGGAAAATTTAAGCATCTCCAGCTTCTAGAATTAATAAAGCCCAAGTTTTTACGCTTGTCATCTCCAAATGACTCCGGGCAGCTGCAGAGGATGAGATCAGCCCGTGCTCCTGCGCACGGGAGAGCTGCAGACCCACATTCCAGTGTGGAGAATGGCCCTTCCCGCTCCATTCCCACTCCCTGGGCACCCATCCCAGTGCACAGAATTTCACCCCTGGGAATAACCCAACAAGCCCCAGGTGCCACAGGATGCGCCGTGGCAAAGCCCCCAGTTCCCCAGGCTGGGGTTTGCCCCTGGGGTTCACAGCCTGAACACTCCAGAAAAACCAACACTGGGACAATTGAACATGAAATGCAAGAGCTGTAGTTCTGATGCTGTGAGGTTTTAACTCTTATATTTTTCAAAATTCTGCATTCCCAGTGTGTGGCTCTGAGCTGCCTTGCAGCCTGTCAGCTGCTGCTCTCTCATGCTCACACAGACATAACAAAGCCTCTCCAGGCCTGCTCTGCAAGGACACCCAGCCCGTCCCAGGCCCAAAATGTGTAACCCAGCACCTTGAGAAGGGGGGCGAGCTGAGGGGCAGTTCCATCATTAGCTAAAGTTTAATTGGGGAATTTATGCTGATCTGCAAATGGACCAAACCTGTAACAGTGTGAAGAACTCGTGACTCGGGGTCCATCTCGGGTGCAGCCTTTGGCCTGCCCAGGGCGTGCCTCTGAAGGCCTTTCCAGTAAATATCCACCTTTATTCCCTCGCTCCTGCCTGGTCTCTGTTTCCAGGTTGGCCTCTCTCAGGCATCAGTTCCAGTCTCTGGGAATGCCAGAGTTCCCAAGCTCTGCTTTGCTCTGTGCTTCTACAGAACTTCCTCCCTTCAGGCTGAACTGCAGAAATCTCTGCTAGGACAGCTTGAAAAATGTCCATTGAACCATTTTTCCAACAGAAGATTGTGCTCTCATTAACTGGAAAAAGCTCACCAAAAGCATCTGATTTCCTTGAAAGTGTTGGGCTTGTTTTATTGGAAAACAAAAAGACCAAAACCTGAAAACTGAGAAATACCACTTTGAGCAGTGAATGATAATAAAGTTTTGGTCTCTAATCCTTTATTTTTATTACCCATCAAGTGTTAACACTTCCCCTTCTTCCCCGGACACATCACAGATGAGTATTTTTCCTGGACAGGCAGCACTCTACTTCGCATTCAGGCATCAGACACTCAAGATCATGGTTTTCATCTGCCTGGCCAAGGATCCAAGTGCAATTCGCGAGCATGGCTGTGTCCATGAGACCAGCAGAGTGTCCCAAGGGCAGTTTGTCCCCACAGGACATTTCAGCAGCTGTGCCCTGGAAGGCAGCGAGAGAAGGAGCACCCGACCATGGGCTGACACCCCCAAAGAACAGGCAGCTCTTTAGAGCTTCCTTAAAGCTTCCTTGGGTTTATCCCCACACCTTTAACCCTTCCTTGGGTTTATCTCCACACCTTTAACCCTTCCTTGGGTTTATCCCCACACCTTTAACCCTTCCTTGGGTTTATCTCCACACCTTTAACCCTTCCTTGGGTTTATCTCCACACCTTTAACCCTTCCTTGGGTTTATCTCCACACCTTTAACCCTTCCTTGGGTTTATCCCCACACCTTTAACCCTTCCTTGGGTTTATCCCACACCTTCTGCCTGCAGATTGGACAGAAAACAGCTCATGTCCTTGCCAAGGAGGGAGGACAGGACCTCTGTGCCTCCAGAGACAGCATCCCCCTCCTGCTCTCCATCTCACCTCCACTAACCCACCACAGAACAGAAACATAAAACCTTCCTCCAAATCCCCTTCCTGGCGTTCTCTTGGGAGACAGGAGCCTCTCTTCACTAAGATTGACTCAACCACCCACATTTGCAGGGTTAATGGCCTAAAGAGCTTTAGATTTAGCTGTTCTGAAAAGCAATTTCCATCTCCCCACGCTCCCCCAACTCAAGCAGCCCTCTGGTCTCCACTGAATAATTCATGGCCATTCCCAAGGTTGTTGTTTTTCTTTTCTCCATGAAGGCAGGCTATGAATACACCTGCTTGTTCTTGATTTTTCTAATGAATAATCCTGAATTATCCATGAAATGCTAAATGGCACCATGATCTCATCAGGCATTAACCATGCATGAGACAAGCTTAGCAACCAGGCAAAACACAGCAGCCCAAGCTGGAGACCACTGCAGACAGGGATGGACTTTCCAAGCACTTAACAAGGCAGGAAACAGGAATATCTTTCCTAGAGATAAGGACATCAGCACCAGGAGAGATCAAAGAGGCTGGGGCTGGGGCTGGAGCACTTTGGGGCTTCCCTCCCACCCTGACAAGCTTCATCAGACTTGGTTAAACTCTATGTTTCTCTTTCATTCTTATTTTTTTCTTTCTTCTTTCTGCTGTTTGTCCCCTCTTCCCCCTTTCTGGGCTTGTCTGCTGCAGTAGAAGCATCTGCAAGGGCAAGACAAACACCTTCAGTCAATGTCTTTGCAAGGGCAGCGTAAGCAGAAAAAGCCTCGATTTGAGGAAATTTTTAATGGAGAGTCAACCAGCAGCAAATTCTGATCACTGGCCTAGGGGTAACGAGAAAAAAGCAACTAAAGACCTTTATTCTCCCTTTCCCTCTCCTGTTCCAAAGGAAAAACAGCCCAAGAGAAATCTGGGGAGGGTTGGTGTGGTAGGGTCTGGTTTTTGCACGGAGCTGTGCTGGAGCTGGGGCTGGAGCAGGGCCCCGTGGGTGCAGGACCATCACATTTCACCAGTAAGAAACCCATCAGCTCCAAAACCCACCCAGCATCCCTGAGAGGGGGTGCCCCAGTCCCTGCTGACTCCCTTCAAAGCAAGGTGTGAGTGCAACGCTCCAGTTACACTTCCACAGAATCCGGGAATGGTTTGGACTGGAAGGGCCCTTAAAGATCACCCAGTCCCACCCCCTGCCATGGGCAGGGACACCTTCCACTATCCCAGGTTGCTCCAAGCCCCGTCCAACCTGGCCTTGGACACTGCCAGGGATGGGGCAGCCACAGCTGCTCTGGGCACCCTGTGCCTCATCACCCTCATAGGGAACAACTTCTTCCCAATATCCCATCTAACCCACTCCCTGTAAGCTTGGTGCCATTCCTCCTTGTCCTGTCTCTCCAGGCCCTTGTCAATAGTCTCTCTTTATCTTCCTTGTTGGCTCCTTCAGGCACTGGAAGGCCACAATTGGATCGCTCTGAAGCTTCTCCTCTCCAGGCTGAACAATCCCAGCTCTCCCAGCCTTTCCTCCCAGCAAAGCTGCTCCACCCCTCTGATCATCCAGGTGCCTCCTCTGGACTCAGTCCAGCAGCTCCATGTCCTTCCTGTGCTGGGAAGCAGCTCTGCACGTGGGGGGCACTGCCAAAGCCACAGCACTGGGGAAACTGAGGCGTCGAGGGAGTCAAGACTTCCCCAAGCCAGCAGCAAACCCTGCAGCAAGGCCAGGTGCTCCAGCAGCAATAACCCGAGGCTTCATTTAATCACAGCCCCCTTTCTCCCCTCCACTCCACAAGCCTGGTGTGCTTCAGTCCCTTTCTGATCAAAGCCAGCATGAGCTGTAAAATGGGGATGGGTTACAGTTATCTAATCATCAGCTCTCCCGTCCCCAGACACGCTGGAGCCACAGATCTGAGTCCCACCAGGATTCACAGCGGTGTTTTGCTGCAGGAAGTTCCCTTCTGAGGAGAGATGTAAACCCCAGCTCTGTACTGGGGACATGTTTCCTCAGAGGGATCAGAGAGGTAAAAAACTGCAGCCTGGCCCTGAGTGATGTTTTCCTACACTCTTTGAGGTCCACAACCTCCATCCTCTGCTCAGACATCCTTATTCTCCAGGTCTGGATTTGGTGAAGTGCTCCGAGATGTTTGCAGGGGAAGAGGCCGCTGATCTCACATTTCAGCAGGTCCTGATCCTGATGTCCCAGGCTCCATGTGCTGACCCAGGGGCTTGCACAACACTTCTCGATCGGGAAGAAATGGAGTGATTCATGCTAAAGAAAACACTTCTGGAAGCTGTCACGAGAAAGTGACTGCATGAAGGACTTTGAGTAACTTCTCCAGCTCAGCCTTACTCAAGTTAACCTCAGTATACCAGGAAACCCTTGGACATACCCTGCCCTTTTGGAGCTGGGAATGACATCCCGCTTACAGCTGTGCTGACAAATTCCCAGGAAATGCAGAAGGCTGGAGCAGCTTTTCCTGCTAAAGACCTTTATTCTCCCTTTCCCTCTCCTGTTCCAAAGGAAAAACAGCCCAAGAGAAATCTGGGGAGGGTTGGTGTGGTAGGGTCTGGCTACTTTTCCTGCGGTAAGCATGGCCCCAAAGGCACAAGAATGCTCATAAAGACCCACTCACGAACCAGACATCCTCCTTTCCCATTATTCTGGTGCCTGGGCTCATGGAGATACCTAAGGTGGGACTCTGGGAGTGTTTCCACACTGTAGGACTTTGTGACACAGCCAGCCCCAGCCCCGGCACCCTTTGGACAAGCCCATCAGCAGGGCAGCAGCAACTCTTTGTACAGACCTGGTCACTTCCTGACACCAAAACACGGTTTCCAGGCTCAGGGTGAAATGAGAAAGCAGCTGGAAATCCCCCTTTCTCCTACCTGCTCCCTCTTCAGAGCAGGGAGAAGGATTTTGTGGTATTTGCACAGCACCCTCACAGGGGCTTTGATGTCTTGGAAGCCTCCAGCTGCTACTTCAGAGCCTCACTAAACTGCCATTGATCCAGAATACAATGGAAGGGGAAAAGCCCCCAGCCATCAGGATGTTTTTCAGTTTGAACTCATTACTCCCTGTCCTACCCATCAAGCACTGAAATATTGGGCAGAAACATCTTATATGTTCCAGCCAATTCAGAGCAACACTTGGTACTAAAACACATACAACCAGTTTCTCTGTAAAGTGGAATATTCAGGGAACCAATTCAACAAATCCTTGTTGCTGGATCCTGTTCATCCCTGGCAAGGAACCGACAAATTCAGGAGGAATGTGGTTCATTTTGTCCTGACAGATGTCAGAAGGAACAGACAGAGCCCCTTCACTTCCCAAATCTCATCTCACAGCATCACCACTGATTTCAAAATGTCCTCTGAGCTGGCAGAGCAATCAGAGCCGGACCTGAGCTTGGACACGTGTGTGACACATGTTGGGCTGGCTCAGCTCAACAATTCTATTCCTAAGTACAATTTGTATTTAAAACACTGGAGACACAGTCATCCAATTATAGTAAGGACAGGGAACTGGGAATGATGTGAATTCTCAAAAGTAAATGGAAAAAAAAATAGCAGGAGAGCAAATGAAGCAACAAAATGCAGATGGTAAGGGAGGCTGGAGGAGGGCAGCAAGGGCTGGCTAGGGATACAGCTGGGATTGGGAGGATTACGAGGCAGCAGGAGAGGAGCAGAGGGAGTTCAAGGGGTCCAGGTCAGAGGGACACAGTGAGTGGATTTAAGGGAACAGAGCTGATGCAAGTCCCATGCTGTGGGTTCGGGGGAAGGGCTGATTCAGACAAACCTCGAGTCATTTCCCAGGTTACCCCGAGGGCTCTGGAAGCAGAGACCAGCAAACCTGGCCTGCCTTTCTGTGAAGGGACACTGGGCACAGTCTGCATTCAGGAGGGGTCTGAGTTTACCTGCACTGGCCCATCTCCAGAGTCAGCTCTGTCACAGCCTCGGACACACAGCCCAACGCCTGTGCACAGCCAGGGAGGTGCAGTTATGGGCTGGGTATTCCGGGGAGGACCGGAGCTGATGGCTGCAGGCTTGAAAACCAGTTTGCAAGAGCAAGCTGTGCCAGGAAGGCAGCACAAAGTGCAAAGTAAGCCACCTAAGAAAGCAAATTGTGGAGCTGAGCAGTCACTGGGAGGATGCAGGGATGGTCAAACTGCCGTGGGACAGGATCCAGTAAATAGCTGTCCAGCGGCTTGGGAGTTTGTTGTAGGTTGTCCTGAGATTTTTCCAGCCAAACCCCTGCGCTTAATGCACTTTGGATATTTGTGCCTAGGTGTTATTGTTATTTTACCATGGTTTTATCATCATCTGACAAAGAGTGGGATTCCTTTTTGGCATCCCTCGCTCCTGCCTGCTCGCTCGGGTCCCAAAGCAACGCATGGTCCTTGGATTGTTTTCCAAGCTCACTGAATGCAAGGATAGCATGAGAGGCACCTGATCCCAGACTTCTGACCCAATCCCACAGACACACAGCCCTGGGCATGAAATCCATCCCCATGATTTTGGGGGGCAGGGGTTAAGCAGCTGCAGAGAAATCAAGTGCTGTGGTTTATCGGAGCATTCAGGGAGCTGCAGCTCGCACAGGGAATCAGAGCAGCGTGGAAAAGGCTGTCCCCAGGCAGTGCCCACCCATGGGACACACGGGAGAGCTCGGACACAAACACTGTTCTGCAGTGCACTGCCAGGCCAGACGAGGGAAGGAACCTCCCTTGCTGGGATGCTGAGGGGAACAGAGGGGAACAGGCACAGCCCCACTCCGTGGGCAGAAACCTCTCCCTCTTCCCAAACTCCTGCTGCAAGCAAGGCTTAGGCAACGCTGCAGAAAGCTCAGCCAGTTCTCCTGCCCTGCACCAACCTCCCTCACTGAACAGTGGCTGTGCTTCCACTGCACCCCCTCCTAAGGGTGCTCCAGCACTGACACGAGCTCCAGAGACAACAGATCCCAGGGCAGGAGCAGGCTTCTGGGAATGCATCTTCCCCCTCCCCCTGCCCTCAATGGCTTGCAAGGAGCCTTAAAAATGCCAAATTCCAGTATATTCCATTACACCATATAATCTCAGCTTAAGGTTCCCAAGCATGCCTTTAATTTAAGCCTAATAAAGCTGTTATTGTCCACTCATTAATGACTGCTTATTAAAACCATATTTACTGCATGTGGTGCTGAGAGATCTCGCAGAGAGCCCGAGGCAGCAATCCCTCCCTGCAGCCCATGGTGTTTAACGAGGGATCCATGTGGACGGGGCCGGGAATTCCCAGCAAACGTGTTTCCAATAAGCACTTGTCTCAGCTGAGGTGCTGTGCACATACCTGTGGGTGCACCCGCACCAGATGCAAATGAAATGCAGATTTAGGAGCTGTGTTTTCACAGCGTTAGTGTTGCTTTGGGACAGGATGAAAACACATTACAGTGTGACACCTAACAAAAAATAAAATCCGGGTTAAATTAACTAATAACTGTTCTAAAGATATTTAGTGGGGGTGGTGGGCAGCATTGAGACCCTCCTGCATCCTCCCTGCTGCCAAGCACTGCCCCCAGATCAAACACTGGGACCACAGGCCTGAAAATTAATTTTCTCTTGAGGCTGACAGACTTGCTGAGATCCAGAGATAATATCAATACCAGAAGAAAAGCCCTGTGCAGACACCAGGCCTTTGGCTTCCCGTAGCCCAAGGATAAGAAATAATCTGATATTGGTGTGAGGCAAGCTGGCATCGCTCAGTTTTATGAATGGCACTTGCAGAAAGCAGAAGCCTTCTGCATCCCAGAAACTGCATTTCAATTCCACATCCACAGACTGGAGCCTCCTGATTCGGGCGCTGTAATCCCAATTATTGAAATATCAAGAGTCTCAGTCACACTGCAGATAAGGAAAGCACCTGGAGAAGAAGAGGGAAGGTGGGGTTACCAGGAATCTGTCAGCAAAGGCATCTTACCTTGGCACCCATCCTCTGCTCATCCAAGGGAAACCAGTCCCCAGCAGAACTGTTTGGGATGCGGATTCAGGGGGATTTTAAAGAGCACTCAGTGCCTGGGATGCTCTGGGATCCCCAGCCACACCAGCCACCAATTCATGGTGTGAGAAGGGTGTGTGTCCCTCTTTGGGATCGTTTGCCCTATCAAATAATGAATGTCTCAGATGCACAAACCATCGACCCCCACCTGCAGCACTTGACCCACCCAGCTCCCTCACCCCGGGCTGTTTGCTCAGCTCCAGGAGCCTCTCCGGGTCTCACAGAGGGGGTTTTTTTACCTCTGACTTTTGGAACACTCAAATCCACTCCCCCCTCTTCTCATTCCTTGCTTTCCCTCCGAGCAGCTTAGCCAGAAGTTGGGGGCAGGAGGGGGAAACACTGCCAGCAAAGCTCCTAACAACCCTCTTTGGAGACAGGGTTTATACACTCAGCTGTCCCTTGTAAACTAAGCCCTGTGTGAGACTTTTTTCCCAAACCTTTCAATCCCCTTCCTTGCCCTCAACCCCTCCTGCTTTGCTCATGCTGCAAAAATGCAGAAAAAAAATACTTGGGTACAAGAATGTCCTTTTGTGCTGCAGGAGAGAGGGGGCAAGAGGAAAATAAAACAACCCAGGCCGCAAAGAGGCAGTGGGGAAGCATCAGCATTGCCTTGGCCATCCTTTCCTGGAGGGCTCCAGCAGGATTTTGCGGATGGAGAAAGGTCCCTCTTCCAGACCCAGGTGCCCCAGACCTCAGTGTGGCTAAAAACAACCACAGCAACATCACCCCCATGATGTGTGGGGGAAGTGACAGCACGGAGAGGCTGTGCTGGGATTGTTTTCCCAAACTCTGTGGGCTGGGGAGGTTCAGGTATTGCCTGAGCAGACAAGGTCAAGGCCTACACATGGAGCAATCCTTGGTGGGCACTGCTGATCCTGGGATGGAGCAGGAAAGGGGAGGCCCATGCAAGGTGGGAGATGCTTTTTCATGGAATTGTGGTGTTGCCTGGGTGGGATCTCACTCATTTCAGCTGCAGAAGGAACCCATCCTGCTGCCATCCCTCTCCAAGGCCCTCGGTCTGCACAGCCCCGTCCCTGCAGGACCTGACGTGGCCCAAATCCTTTGGAAAAGGGAAACACTGAGCACGTTCTGGCTTGGAGCAGGATTAAAAAACCCCAGCAAGCAGGATTTGCTCTGTTGTGGTGACAGTGGATGTGTCAGCACAGCGAGGCTCCGGAGTGAAGCATCCTGGCTCCGGCTGGGACAGGATCACAGCGCAGGAAAGAGGGTCCTGGAAAAGCTTGTCCCTGCTGAGCAGATGTGTGCTCTCTGCATGCCTGTGAGAAGAAACTCCAGCTAATCCAAGAAGCCAGGGAGCTGTCACCTCCCAGGGGGGGAAGGAGAGCGGGGCACGGCAGCAGGTGCCCGGGAGCAGCGGGGCCGTGCAGGCTGGCAGCAGCAGGCATTACTCACAGCAGCCTTACACAGCCCCACGATGAGCTCAGGAACAGCTCAGGGCCGGGTGATGCCGTCCCTGGAGCCATCACGTCATGGGAAGGCAGTGCCACCGTCAGAGCAGGTGGGAGCCCCCACGCCGGGGTCCCGGCCCGCTGACACCCGTGATGGACGAGCACCGCGGCTGCCGCGCGGCCTGGGCCCCGAGCCCGGCAGCTTCGCTCCCTGAGTCAATGGAAATGTTCCACACATGGAGCTGGCCCCTTCCCAAAGACGCTCCTGCCTCGCAGAGGGAGTCGCCCCTCACGGCGCTCTGCTCCACAGGCGGGTGCAGCGGAGGGAAGAGGGAGCCAGGAGCCATTCCCAGGCAGCAGCACAAGGCGAGGAGCACCTCCCTGTCAGCCTCGTGCAGGCTGTGGAAGGTAGGGGCAGCAAAGGAACCGGCCACCTCCTGCATTGCAAAAAGGCTGTCTTCCGAGATGGCTGTGCAAGGAGGATCCCAGGGGTCCCCATCCTTTAGGCACAAGGTCACAAAAGCAGCAGGACTCATCCCTTCCCAAGCTGTGCTGCACTGAGGTGCCGACCAAGAGGTAAAATCTTTTAACATTCAGGAATGAGGAGAGGGTGAGGTTGGATATCAGGAGAAGGTTCTTCCCTCAGAGGGTGCTGGGCACTGCCCAGGCTCCCCAGGGAATGGTCCCGGCCCCGAGACTGCCAGAGCTCCAGGGGCGTTTGGGCAGCGCTGCCAGGGATGCCCAGGGTGGGGTTGTTGGGGGGTCTGGGCAGGGCCAGGGGCTGGGCTGGATGGTCCTGGTGGTCCTTCCCAACTCAGGATATTCTGTGACTCCATGAACATCCCATGAATTTGAGGTAACATTCAAGACAGGACAGGCCAGAAGATTTCTGCACTCAGGGCCCTGATGGCTCCCTGTGCCTGTGGCTGTTTTCAAACCCCGTGCAATGCACGGACCTTCCATCCCTTTACAGAGTCCAAGCCCGAGGAGGGTCTTGTTTTTATTAAAATGTTTTACATCTTTTATAACCTCCCTGCCAGCTGGATGACTGCACTCTCAGGGCAATTATGTGCATCATCTAAACATCATCTAAAATGAAAGGACTTCATTTAATTAGGTTATTTAAATGACACGTTTGATGGAAAAACCCAAGCAGACTTAACAGGATATTTAATGCTCACGTTCGTTTGCATGAGTATAAAACATTATCTGAGAGCCTTGGAAATGAAGGGCAAAATTTCTGGTGACTTCAGAGGCTATGGACCAGATGTTGGCAAAGAAAGGATCAGAGAGATGACCCAGGAGCTGCCACCTGGAGAGAGTGGCACCGCTGCCATGGTGGAGGCTTCTGAAGGGAATTCTCCCCTTGGTCACAAAACCTGTGGTTTTTTCTCCCCTACAAAAATAGTCCTGCCCACAAGTTCAAACTGTTTTTTCCTCCTGCTTTTCTCCTGGTTTCCCCTATGTGGAAAAGAAAGCACAAAGATGTTTTAAAAATGGAAAATACTTTCCCTTCAGCAAACCAAACCTCAAAGCACATCTGCTGTTGAAAAACAAGAAAACTGGGATTTTGTACCAAACCCAAGAGGTGCAGTTCCGATTCTTTCAACTCCTTACTCCCAAATTTGAGAAGTCTAAACATAAGTGGAGATTTTAAGTCTATTTTAGAGGCATGACACAAAATACTTCCAATTTCACTGCCTTCTAAAATACACACACTGCAGGTGCCAGAGGCAGAGGAGGCACAGGGTGGAAGATACAGTCTCAGGCATCACACCAAGCACCACAGCATTAAAAAAACCCAGCAAAAACCCAACCAAACAACTACAACCAAAAACCAACCCCAAACCCACCACAAAAACAAGCTCCCCCTCCACTCTGCACAGACAAGCTGCATTTAACCTTTTCAGACAGTGTTATCTCCATTCTGCTGGAACACGCAGAGCTGAGACAGCTTCTCCTTCTGCACAGACAGCGATCAGTGCTGAGAGCTAAAAGCCAATTCCCAAATGCCATATTCAATATTTTCCCTACTGAAACACAGAACAGCAAACACAAGAGATGAAAAAAGAGAATACAGAGCACCATCCTTGGGAAGCAGATAGGAAAGACACATCTGTCACGCTTAAATGAGGAATCACTGGGAAGTTTTTACATTTCACTGACTGTGTAAAGTGTTTTGAAACATCCTTTTCCACAGTTTCTCAGGAAGAATGAGACATGGACCTTTCATGCTTTCCTAGATGCAGCTCCAAGTTATCCCTATGAGCAATGCAGTGCCTAAAGCTCTGAGTGCTGGCCACAGCTGTTCCCAGCACCAGGTACCCTCTCTGAAACCCCTCTCCTGCAGCCCTGTACCCAGGGCAGGGACCATTACAAGAAGCAGCTCCATGGCTTTTCCCTCTGCCCCTTCCAGCCCAGGAAGTGGCCAAAAACATCAGCAAGTGAGTCACCAGCACTGGAAAGGCTCGCGCTGCCGAGCCCAGCTCTCGGCTCTTCCGTGACACAACTGCTTGGCACTTGGCCTCGCTCTCTCTTTGAACTGTGGGTCTGGAACCCCGTCCCTCTGCTCCAGAGCTCTCTCCTCATGTCACACACACACACTCCTCGGCCCCCAGCACTTCAGGACAAAATAGTCCCTGAGGCTGGAGGAATAAAAGCAGAGGTGCCTCTTGAAGCTGCAGGAGCTGGTCTTAAATCCTGACACTTCTTGAGCCATGACAAGCTTTGGAGGGGAAAAAGCTTTTGCTCGTCAGGAAGGTAGCAGGGAGAGTAATTCCCTGGGAATTTCCTGGCCATGGGCAGCCTGGAGCTGTGGGAACAGCCTTTAAAATAGGCAGGGAAGGCAGGGTGGGGTGCAGGGGGCAGTGAGAGCAAGTGAAGAAGAGAATATTGCTCATAGGCAATCTGTGTGGACAGGGAAGAGGATGGGCAGGGAAGGGAAAGGGGGCAGGCACAGTGAGCCCAGACTCCTGGGATGGAAATGCCTCCAGGATTTGCCTCCACAGGGGTGTGTTTGGCACCTGAGGCTGCCGGGGTTGGACTGGGGGCACAGCTTAATGTGAATGGCAGTGACACTGAGACTCCAGGCTCGCCACCCTCCCTGTGTGAAGACATTCACACCCTCACCAGCACATCTTTCAGTAATAATATTCTTCATTACGAGGCCTATAGTGACAGGACAAGGGGGAATGGCCTTAAAATGAAGGTGGGGAGGTTTAAATCAGAGATTAGGAAGAATTCTTCCCTGTGAGGGTGGTCAGGCCCTGGCACAGGTTGCCCTAAGATGCTGTGGACTCCCCACCCCTGGAATTGTTCACGGCCAGGTTGGACAGGGCTTGGAGCAACCTGGGATAACTGAAGGTGTTCTAGCAGGGGCTGGAACAAGATGAGCTTTAAGGTCCCTTTCAACCCAAACCATTCTGGGATTCCATGATTATCCTTTAGCACAATTATCCTGATTTGATGCTCAACCCCGCCTCACCCTGCCCACCCTCCTGCAGTTTCTAAACCCTCTCCCTACCAAGACAACAATTCCCTGACTCCAGTTGTGCTGGATTTCGCTTCAGCACTGGCAGCCCATCTGTGAGAGCTCAGCATGATCTGTAAGGCCTGTGCTTTCACACTCAGCACAGCTCTGAGCAAAGAGAAAGTGCTTCCAGCGGGTTCAGGCGAGTCCAACACTCCATTTCCAAAGCCGGCAGAATCCCAGGGAAACCTGTCCATGCCTTGGACCTGCAGTGCAGGCACTTGGGGAGGTCTGTGCAGAGGAAAAGAGCCCTGGAAAAAAATGAAAGTCTGAGAAATTTACTGAGCTTGGCTTGGTATGTGCTTGTGCATCAGAGCTGGGTAAATGAAGATCTCAGAAAAAGCTTGGTTTGGCTCAAGCCAGAACAAACTTTTTCCAAAAATGAATAAAGAAACTGAAAACCAGATCCCCAAATAGCTTCAGTCCTTTTCCTGCTGTTTCCAAAACTCCATTTCTTCTGGTGAATTAACTTTTTGGACCTCCTACAATGAAACAGCCACTTCCGAATACAAACAGGGCAACCCAGAGCACGTTCAAATAAACACTCTCCTTGTGTATATTTGAATCTTTCATCGTGCACTAAGTTTTGTGTAGGACTTACTTGTATTTGTAAACTTGGAGATAAAGGTACTCTGAGAGTTTGCTTCTATGTAACATCACACATCCAAATAAACTGCAGCACAAATCCCATCCAGATTTACCTTTCCTCCTAATTTCACACTTGAATTTTCTCCTGCCCTAAACCAACAACAACAAAGCCAACGAAGAAAACGGAACACAAACAATCTTGTTCACTTGACTGCAGGCTGCAAAAAGCTCCAGGATTCAACCTACAAATCCAGCCAGAAGATTCCAAAAATGGTTGTGGGATTGGCAGCAGCAAGAGATTAATCACTTTTAATGATACTTAACGTTCCCACCCCAAATTAATTTAGGTCTTCACGAACCATTTGATTTCAAAATGGGCGAAGAAAACTGGCAGCAAAATGCACCACAAAAATGGGACTGCTGGGATCAGTGTAACCCTGAGTGTGACCCCTGTTTCCTCACGTGGTTCAAAACAAGCAGGCAGACTGATGGAACAGGGCTTTCAGATGGGAAAAAATCCCCCAAAATCACCAAATGGAGATGAGAGAAGGCAAATGTGTCCGTTTCTCTCCGCACCATAACAGACAGTATGAGATGCACTAGGGAGGAAGCACATCAAGGTCTCCAAATTTTCAGTCCAGCATCCCCTGAAAACACAGACACGACCAAAAGCATCCCCAAACTTGTATCCAGTTATTATTTTACCTCTCATCAACAAAACAGGGAACTTGGATTTTTTGTCTGACAACTGGCCTAAGACACACTACACGTGCAGAACAACCTCTCACCACAGAGGATGTGATTTCCATTATTTCCACCCCACCCAGGCTCCTCCCAGATGGTTGTTAGGGAAAAACTCATGGGGTGAAGGCAATGGCAGCCTTCCTGAGCAAAAGGGATGCTGAATCACCTCCTGCAATGGACTCCCTCTCTGTTCAATAATGGAACAAGCAAAAAGAAGACAGGGAAAAACAATAACCACATTCCTTCAAAAAACTCCTCAAAGAGTTTTCTTGTGAATTGTATGTCCAAAAAATCATTTGTGTGGGTTGATTTTATCAAAACCATCCCACTTCCCATGTCAATAATCCATTACATGATATTTCTGGCTTGTAACTTGATGTCTTGCCGGTGTTTCTTTGCACTGGAATAAAAAATGTCTTGTCTGTGAAGAATCACTCAGACAATCTGAATTTTCCAGTTGTTGGCAGCTCAGAGATTGGTGTTTTTTTCCCCTTTTCTTCACAATTGTTGACTGGTTTAAGAAAACATCCCTGCCCTCAGGTATCTCTTTGCTGCAGCAAAGTGAGCTCCCAGCGAAATCCCGATACTCCACATCCTGGACAAGTCTCCATGAATTGCAGCAGAAGCCATGGACACAGAAACCAGCCCTATACACCTGCAGATATTTCAAAAGACTGTCAGCAAGGAATAAAACCAGGGCCTTATCACATTTCCAGAGTGGTTTGCAAACACCTTGAACTAGGCTGAATCCAGGCTCTGACCCTGTCTCAAGAGACCACTTCCTTCCTCTTGGATACACAAACCAGGAGCCATTTCCCACAAATCGGGGTTGCAGTAATGTAGGACCGACCAGGAAGAGGGGAGACGTGCCCTGCTGCGTCCCTGCTCTGGGATTTCTTCTCTGACCCCTTCAGCTTCAAGATGCAGCTCCGCAATCGTCGAGTTCCACTGGTTTACAGCAACAAACGGCTTTTATGAACTGCACTGGAACTACCTCTGCTTTTCCTGGTGATTCCTTGGTGTCTGGGAGCTGCTGATATTGCCTTCTCCTCTCAGGCTATCTGACGTCACGATCCAGCCGATCCCCCTCAGGGCCTTTCCGTGCTTTCCCTGCTGATTTTGGTCCCTCCTATCGCCTTTGCAATTCTTTACCTCCGGGCATCGGCAGCGCAGAGCCTTCCTCTGACTTTCAACCAAAGACAAACTTGTCCTTGTCCAGCTGGGTCTGCCATTGGTTTTATTTAACTCCACACCTTTGTTCTGCTGGGTGGGGATGGGGCAGATGCTTTGCTGTGGGGCTGCAGCCGGGCTCCACGCCCCTCTCCTTTCCTTAGGAAGCACCAAAGCGGGGCTGGATTATAAATTTCTCCTGATTGTTTTGAACTTGGAAGAAGGAAAAATGACTCGCCCCAGAATCCTAGTTTTTCTGCCTCAGTTTACAGTCTGAGGGAGAAGTAAGGGCCCTTGTGTTCATTTCACAGCTCTCCAGATGCAGTTCCAGTGCTATGTTAAGTGGAAACAGATGAACTGAATCCATTAACCTCTTTGGGACACTGTCTCCAAACACGCTGCAAGTCAACATCCTTGCAGGAGCATCTGATTCCCTGAAAGGTGAGGTTATTCCTAATGAATCTCTCCAGGGGAGCTAGAAAAGGGAGGTGGAATTTGTGCACATGCAACTGAAAATCCTGGAGATGGCTTTTGGCTGCGCTGTGCTAATAAATAAGGACTAATTTTTGAGAGCATAACTCATGCTGGTGGGAGATAAGAAAGGAATGCAAGTTCCCTCTGAGAGCAGCCTAGGAGAGAGATATCCTCCAGGATCAGAGCAGGAATCGAGTCAACAGCAGAGGCCAGTCGCCAATAATAAATCCAGCCGTGCAGAGCAGACCCCGAATCGTGGATTCCCACCCGTCAGGCAGCGGGAGAGCAGGAGAAGTGCCAAACTCTCCTCGTGGAGCAAGAGTTCGGTGCTTGCAACACAAACTCCATTTAAACAGCAGGCCCCTTATCTCACATTTGAGGGGAGTGTGTTCTCCAAGGAGAAGGCACCAGTCCTCCCAGCAGTGGTGTCTGTGGCACTCCTGCTCAGGGAATCCGCAGGGAGGAGGGAGTCAGGTCCAAGTGGTTTCAAGCTGGAGGGTGTCCCAGGCAGCCCAACACTTCCCCACACTCAAGAGAAGCAAACCTGGTTCCCTCTGCTCCTGCTTTGCCTGCTCCTCGTTTCCCAAGGGATGGAGTCTCAATCAGCACCTCAGGAATGACAGATCACCTCCATCATCCTATGGATTTAAAGTCCCCATCCCTGAATTTTCAGCTGTTTGAAACCCTAGATAATGTGCATTAACCTTCTTGCCCTGTCCTTCACGCTCTGGCTGCCTGAATTTTCCCCTCTAACTTTCACCACAGGAAGGTTTTCACCACGGCTTCACAGAACCATAAAATCATGGAGTGGTTTGGGTTGGAAGGGAATCACAGGGGAAAGGTTCCTTGAAAGCAAGGTATTTAGGGCCTTGTAGGAGGTTTTTACATATCAGAAAACATGCTCTTGTGAGACAGTTACCCAAACTGGCAAAGACAGGCAATTCTGCCACAGCAGGGACGGTGAACTCCATTTCTGGGATAGCGTTAGCTGTATTAATGAAAGCAATGGCACCCATGAAGTGAACAAACTGAGTCTGAGCATCAGCTTTCCCATTTACTGTCAGCCACAACCTCTGCTCCACACACAGGGATTGCTGTTGGCTCAGGAATGGCTAATTTCAGTAGAAACCCTAATTTCAGAGCAACAGGAAAACTCAGCTCCCAGCAGCGGCTCTCTGTGGCCACACTTTAGAGGCCATTAGCGCTCACATCCCTGACAGGACTATCACCTGTATCTTGCAGAGTGTGAGGCACAGCCCTCAGGAAGGCAGAATAAGAAGAAAAACCTCATGCAAGAAGGGAATCACAGAATCCCCTGGGTTGGAGGGGACTTTAAAGCTCATCCCTTTCCCCTCCAGGACACCTCCCACTATCCCAGGTTGCTCCAAGCCCCGTCCAGCCTGGCCTCAGACACTTCCAGGGGTGGGGCAGCCGCAGCTTCTTGGCACACCCATCACTTCACACACACCTCGGGCTCCATGCAGTGCCCTCCCAGGTCCAAACCCACCTTGGTAATTCCAGTGGGGCCGTGCCAGCGCGGCTGAGGACCCAACGCAGTCTGTTACCTGCTTTCCAGTGCCTCCAAAGTAATTCCTTCCATAGCCCATTTTCCCTATTCGCCAGCCCATCATAAAAAACCTGCAAACACCCAACATTAAAAACCTGCTGGGAACACACTGGGGTTTGTGGCGGCACAAGTGGCAGAGACATCACCAGCTAGCTATGCAAAACGCTCTATTTTTAAACCTTCACCTTGGCTACCTATTAACTCCTTTCCTCCTGGGAAGAGGCACAGAGATTCCTCAGTTTGCAGACAGCAACAGCCCCAGTTCCTGCCTTTTAACCTTTACGATTTGTTTTCATCTCCAGGAGGGAGAACTGCACCCCCTGGACTCCATCTCCAGGCCCGGCTGTGTTGGTTTTGGACAGGTCCTGAGCTGTTTCATACTTGGCACTGGCAGGGATTTGTTACACCAGCTGCTCAATAACAACACACCTGTAAGCAAGGCTGGGCTGGGGGCTGCAGGGGGACCCAGAGCTGGTTTAATTATCGCAGGGTGCCACGGCGATGCCGGCATGACCTCATGGTTTATTTTAGCCGGGTGATGCACACGATGAAGAGCCCGTGTTTGCTCAGCTGTCTGTGCTCCCTCCGCGAGACCCGGCTGACCCGCGGGCCCAACCCCTGCTCCCAAGGTGGGCACCTGCAGGTAGGAACTGGAGCCATTCGCCCATCCTTAATGAAGTTGCATCTCTTCCCTGCTGGTGGATAATCAATTCTCCTCTTGGAAAGCTTCACTGAAAGTGGTTTGGGGTTTGGTTTGGCTTTGCAGGCCGATGAAAAGAATTTAATTCTCTCTTTTGGAAGTCTGTGCCTTCCTACAGCGAGCCAGGAAGCTACAAACCCAATGGCATCCACATAAAGACTGGGAAAACATCTCTGTGGCAAGCTGAGGGCTTGGGCAGGAAAATATGAGCCACATTTACGTAATAATTATAACTCACACTCGTACAGAACCTTTCAGCAGGGGATTAAAAAGCACTTTGCGAACATTATCGACCACAACTGTGCTCTGAGGTAGGTACGATTCCTCCTTTCTCTCCAGGAGGAGCCAAGGCAGAGAGAGGTGATTTTCCAGCCCGTATTTTGAGAAGGCATTCAGCACATTTGGGGACTTCAGCGTTGGGATGCTGAATAGGAAATCACAGAAGGTCTGGTCATCCCACTGGACTCAGTGCCTGTGTTTCAGAGGTGACAGCTGGGGTTGGGATGAGCGGAATCCTCACAAACCTGCTCTAAAATCACAGAATGTCCTGAGCTGGGAGGGACCCATAAGGATCACAGAATGCCAGGATGGTTTGGGTTGGAAGGAACCTCAAAGATCATCTTGTTCCACCCCCTTGTTCCACCTTCCACTATCCCAGGTTGCTCCAAGCCCCATCCATCCAGGCCTTGGACACTTCCAGGGATGGGGCAGCCACAGCTTCTCTGGAATCAAGTCCAAATCCTATCCCTGCACAGGACAGCCCCAAAAATCCCACCACATGTCTGTTTTGAGAAAGTCAGCTACAGGGCTCATGCACCCAGAAGCAGTGACCACTTGCACAAATAAAAACCTTTAATAAAAACTGAGATTAGAGTCCAGGAGTTGTAATTACCAAAGCTTTGGAATAAAAGCACTATCTCAGCATTATTAATGTGTGAGCTAGGAGAAAAATAACATGGTTTTTATCACTCTTCATGCTTTAGGGAATAACCAGATGTACCATGGAGCACAGTTCATTCCATCCTCACTAATTTCTGAGTTTGCAAGTAAGATTAATAGATTTTTGCTCTCCTCACAAAATTTAACTACAGAATTGAAGGATACCGAGCCACACTGGAGACAAGAAGAATTTGGGATCAGCTCACAAGGCTGAGATCACCTCTTTCCTCCTCCCTTGCAAACAGGACATAGTCAGGACAAGGGAGAGGCAGGAGTTGTGACAACTCCCCCAAGCCATCCCCTAGAGCCACAGTCACACCAGGGCACAGGGCTGGGAAAAGATCCATTGCAGGCCCTGGAGAAGGAATGCTCTTGGAAACCTTGAGAGGCCATGGGAAACCTCTAGGAAAAGAGAAGAGGGGACCCTGAGCTGGCTGCAAGGGTTAATTCACTAACCCTGCTCCCAGTGCAAACATGTACAGAGCTCCATGACTCTGCCCACCTTTTAAAAGGACCATAAAACATATATTGCATTGGCAAGACAGTCAAAAGCACCCCTGGGAGGTGTGCTCCGAACTGCTTAAAGAGGCTTTGCTCGACTTGATTTTTATTTTTTGGTTGGGTTTGGTTTGCTTTTTGCTTATCCAATCCATCTGCAGCGTTGTGAGGTATGTGCATGAGCTCTAGGAGATTACAGAGCTTCTATCTAAGTGCTCCACTGACAGAAACAGATCACAGTGGACCAAAGGGATCAAATTCCAAAATATCAGAGCATCTGTCTCACCCTGATTGCCAGCACAGCGCAGGCTCCTGCATCCCTAAAGCTGTGCCTAAACCAAGGCACGGACTCCCAACTCACTGCTGCTTTCCAGAGTTTTGCCCTGTACCATTCCATTCTCAGTGGTTTTCCCCAACCTCAGCCCAACTGCTCCTCAGGCATGCAAAGAAGCCTTAAAATGTGGCTGTACCCAGAGAAGTAACTGCATGGAATTGACACCTCATCACCACAAACATCTTCCCCGCGTGCTCCCGGTGAGTCACGCTCGCAGAGCAGAAACACAAACACATGTTTTAACTCCTCTGGCCAACACGGTGCCAGTGCAACTCGGGAAAAGCCCACGAGGGTCTCCCTCAGCTCGTGTTGTCATCACAAAACAACCAGCTCCGCAGTCCACATGGCAACAAAACAGTCTCCTTCCCACACAACACCCTCCTCTCTGACAAATGTCTTCTGCAGGTAGGGGAGGAGAGGCTCCAGGGTCCAAAGAGGTTTTTTAAGATGAAGAACAGACTGATGAAAGTGCTTTTCATAACGTTCTAAAGCTGGTGGCTGCAGCGATAGCGGTTGCAAAGCTTCAGATGTTCACTAAGACCTCGATGAATTTGCGGGCTCAGGGTATCGCTGCTCTGGGTTTAGGGGTGCTGTGGCATTAGGCTAAGCACGAACAACACTTGAGGAGGCCTGGTTAACTGTAGGAGCAGCTTTAATTGCCATAATTCCCCATTCCAGTGGGAAAACTGAGGCAGGAGCTCACGATTAGCAGACACCCAGTGTAATTCAAGAGGAGCTGAGAGCTCGATGCACAGAAGTACCGAGTGATGTGAAATTACAGCCCTAAAACTATACAGAGGTGATTCTGCTTGAGCAAAGGATGCAGCTGCTTCAGTTTAGGTGAAACAGAAACACAGGGAGCCTCATGGTCCGCATCACCTGCCAAAGCCATGTTCTCCTGATGCCTTAGGTTTTAGCTTTTATATTTTACAAATTCTGTATTCTCTGCATTCCCAGTGTGTGACTCTGAGCTGCCTTGCAGCCTGTCAGCTGCTGCTCTCTCATGCTCACACAGACATAACAAAGCCTCTCCAGGCCTGCTCTGCAAGGACACCCAGCCCGTCCCAGGCCCAAAATGTGTAACCCAGCACCTTGAGAAGGGGGGCGAGCTGAGGGGCAGTTCCATCATTAGCTAAAGTTTAATTGGCCAATTTATGCTGATCTGCAAATGGACCAAACCTGTAACAGTGTGAAGAACTCGTGACTCGGGGTCCATCTCGGGTGCAGCCTTTGGCCTGCCCAGGGTGTGCCTCTGAAGGCCTTTCCAATAAATTTTCACCTTTATTCCCTCACTCCTGGCTGGTCTCTGTTTCCAGGTTGCCTTTTTAGGCATCACTCCTGCTCTGTGACGGAATTAAACAAGCTCTAGTGCTTTCCCACATCACAGAGTGACTGGCTAATGGTATCAGAGACCAAACTGAGGTCTCCATCCCCTCAGTGACTTCAAAAGGGCTCTCTCCGTAAAGCACAGCAACAAAACAGAGTTTTTGTAATAAAACACCTAATCCAGCCTCTGTCTACACCACAGAAAGCAGCCTGGCACACATGGCCTTTGGTGAAGCTGGGAGAGTTGTAAGAGAAACACACTCAGACTGGGACTGGAGCAATCAGGTGCTCTTAAACCTCTCTTTAACACAAACCCAAGGGCTGAGGCCAGACTTGCAGCAATGCAGGTATTCCACATCGGGGCCACCCTGCAGCCATGCCCCAGGAGCTGCTTCCTATGTTCACACTGCAGGGTTACAGCCAAGCAGGTGAGATTCCCATCCCTGGGAGTGTCCAAGGCCAGGCTGGACAGGGCTTGGAGCAACCTGGGATAGTGGAAGGTGTCCCTGCCCATGCCCATCTTTAAGGTCTTTTCCAAGCCAAACCATTTCATGATTCTACAGTTCTGTGCGATGCCCTCTGCTCGAGTTGAACTGAGTCACACGAGTTTAGTCATCACTAAAATGCATCCAAAGTGTCTGTTTCACTCCTAGGATGGTTTTATCTTATAGTGCCAGGAACTACAACATCCTGGAAAAAGTCTTGAGAAAGAAGTTTTGCTTCAGCAAAATACTTTGGACTTGCAAAACCTGACAAAACAAGCCCAGTTCAGCAACAAGAACATCCCCGACTCTGCTGGCAACAAGCCTTTGAGTCTAACTAGAGCACCAGCACTGCAGCACTCTGCAATAGCTTTTAACAAGTAATACCTGACCTCATGGGGTGAGAGAAAACCCTGGTGCCCCCAAAACCCGGGGTGAGGGCTCCAAGCACAGTCCTGCCTTCCAGATCCAGACAGAGCATCACTGAAAAGCAAGTCAGAGCCAGGACTAGGCAGTTTTCCAGGCTGAAAGTGACTGTACTTGGAACTCAGGGACTCTCCTGACCCACACTCCATCACGTGTTTCTCCTCCCAATTTTGTACTCTTCCACTTGCCACAGAGGGTGGTCACACGAGCCCTGAGCCCAGCCCAGCTCAGGCACTGGTGTCCCTCTGCAGCCCATTCCAGCCAGAAATGGCACACAGGGCACAGCTCTGATTAGGAAAAGCTGTTGCACAATGAAATGCAGTTACAGGACAAGTGGTGGGTTCTGCCAGGAAGAGTTTATTTTGTGCCTTTTTTTTTTTTTTCAAAACTAAGCTAAAGTAGAAAAATGTGTGATTTTTATTGCTGGTGAAAGGTGCTGGATTTGTACTCAAAGGAAGCCCAGGATTGTGAAATGAGCTGGGGAGAACTCATAGCCCGATCTGATCAACTTTTGCAGTGTCCTGACTTTCTTCACATCCACATCACAGCAGCAAGAACTCAGAAATACCATTTTAAAGGATTCTCCATTAGCTTCTGACTGTAAATCAGAATATCTGACTTAAGAATCATCAACATTCAAGTGTTCATATTCCTCCCCTAGGATTTTTCAGTAGAAAAACCTCCGTTTCCTACAGGAATTTTCAAGGACTCAAAAACATTTAACCAAAATCCCTCTAGAAAGGATTAGTAACCAGCATGGTAAGCAAACCTCAGCAGGGGTTGGATCTTAATTTTCCATCTGCCGATGAGGAACAACTCACCCTTGGCTTAGATTGTTCTCCCACCTCTGGTGGTGTAACGGCTGTGGGATTATCCAAGCAGCTCTTAAAACAAGCTGTCTTGGTTTAAATACCCACCACCCAACTAGTAAAAACACATCAGCTAATGCAGAATCTCGGAGAAATGGGAAAAAGGAAAGATATTTGTGCACTGATAATGGTAGAGAAGATGACTGAGAAGGAGGTGGGGTAAAGAAACTTTAAATCCAGCTCCCCTTTAGCTGAAGCACCGCTGACTTCAAACTAAGCATTGGCAACAGCAGCTCCAGCTGACAGCTCTGACTAATCACAGAATCCTGGAATGGTTTGGGTGGGAAGGGACCTTAAAGATCATCCAGTTCCACCCCTGCCACGGGCAGGGACACCTTCCACTGTCCCAGGCTGCTCCAAGCCCCAATGTCCAGCCTGGCCTTGGACACTTCCAGGGATCCAGAGGCAGCCACAGCTTCTCTGGGTACCATTCCAGGGCCTCCTCACCCTCCCAGGGAACAATTCCTTCCCAATATCCCATCCATCCCTGCCCTCTGGCAGTGGGAAGCCATTCCCCCTCATCCTGTCCCTCCAGGCCCATGTCCAAGATCATGGCATCCTACTTGCCCTTCTATCACAGAGGGAAAGAACATCTCAGCAAAGAGGAATCCTGTTCTGTGGGAAAGAAAACAGAACTGCTGTGCTGCTCTCAGCACAAACCCTGCACGTCCCCGTGGCGGGGTCTCTGTGGTCCCTTGTCCAACACCCACCGCGTCACTCGGCGCGCGAGCACGGGCCCGGCACAGGCATCTGTGGTTTCAGAGCAAACACAGAGCTGGGCTTGCTTTACACCATCAGACAATGTTCTCTCCATCATTTTTCTTGGCCAGGGAAGGACTTGCACGCTTGATTAATTTTGTTTAGGGGAGAGGCAGTGAATTCCAGGCCACGGAGCTGATGGGACACGGGGATGGAAACCATCACCGCTGAGCACGCGAGCGAGTCTTCTCCAGGGAAGTCCCCAGAACTGCTGAACGCTCCCCAAGGTGCAGCTGGTCGCACCAAAGCTTTGCTGTTGCCCCACTGCCGTAAAAAACAAGGCTGGGAAAGAGTTCAGGCAGTGCTAGGATACAATCGTTCCAAAGAACTCCAACCACAAAATAACTTCCCTGATCATGTACAAAAACAATCATTTTGGAAAAGCCTCCTGTGAGTACATACACTCATTTACACTCTGTTGTTATTATTATACATGTTATTCTCCATTGGTGATGAAATCCATATGTCTGCTTTTCCCTTCGTTCTTTCTACATTACTATCTGAACCTTTGATTTATTTCCTGGCTTTCCAAATTGATTATTCAGAGCCATAGAGGAGGGAAAACATGATACTGGAGGCCCAGAGACAAAGTCATAAGCAAAAACAAAGGGGGAAAAAAAAAAAGGCCACAGTGCCAAGTATCACACATCTGTAGTGTCTCTCAGCAGAGGTGGGGAAAACCACGGAGCTGTTCTCCGAAATGAAGCAGACAGGGATTTATTGGGAAAGCTACGGTAAACTAAACTTCTTGGGCAGGGGTTAAGAAACCGAGGACCCGATCTTATAAACACTAAAGCACATACTTAACTCGATTTTGACATCAAAGCTGCCTCACGTGAGTAAAGTCGTGCAGCATGTGTTTGCAGGGCACGAGGGGTTAGGGCTGCAGTCATAAAAGCCTGAGAAGGCTGGGACAGAGAGGCAAACAAGCAAGGATTAAAAATAACCAAAACAGAGAATGCTGGCAAGGAACTCTTGGCAGCTAAAATAATAATAGTAAAACCCCCCCCAGAAATTAAAACATTGTTAACATTCTATATGCGAGGGATCCTCGATCTGTTTGTTTGCCAGACCCAACGCTGAGATGCTCTTGCTGTTGGGACCTTTGTTCTCTGTCACCCCGCTCACTGCACGTCCGAAGCCTTGTAGATGAGAAAACAGCTTTATTTGCTTACAGCTTCTCACCCAAACAGGAGAGGCTGCAGAGCAGGATGACTGCAGGGTTGGCAGCATCTTCCCAGCGGGAGCTTCTCTTCCTTGATGCTCTAACACTGCCCGATGTCGACAGAGCAAAATGCTGTTTGATGATATAATGATAAATGAGTTTAATGAGTCATCTCCTGTCCTGTTCCTTTTGCATCACTGGGAGTGCTCCTGCGTGTTCCCATTGTGGCTGAGGACCCACATCAGCCCATTCCCAGGAACCTCAGCCTCAGGAAACACATCCACTGCAGGACAGAGCAGGCCAACCTTAAATATTCCCACAGGTACCACAACACAGCCTCTTGGTGCCACCTCACCCTTTGAGGGACCAGTAGTTGCCACCTAGAAAACCTCAGGAAAAGAAATATGTTGTAGAAGGTTTGCTGTGGTTCAAAATCGCATTTTTTAGTGGTGGATTTCCACCTCCCTCTCCCGGGCAGAGAGGAAAAGCCTCACCCGTCACTGCCCTTGTGCACCTCCTGCCAGCTCACAACAAGAACAACACTTGGAAACATCAAGCTCAAGCTGGAAAAACTTAAGAGACAGAAAAAAAGTGAGGAAAAAACCCACTTACCCACGACTTGCAAGTTTCCTGTGGGAAAATTAGGATTTTTTTTGTGGAAGGCTGTCAAAAGAGGGATTTTTCCCATAACTTACTTTCTTTCAAGGGAAATGCTGGAGTTGCAGCCAGTTCTATTCTAAAGCTCTTTGGTTTCCAGTATTAGGCTGGGAATATAATAAAAATAAGCTTCTTTGGAAGAGTGCTGGTATTTCTAAGTCCTAATAGAGATGACTTTAGGAGCAGCACGAAGAGTGATCAGTAGTCTCTCAAAAACTGTCAATGGGAGACAGAGCAGCACTGATTAAAAGCGTCAGTAGGAGCTTTGGAGAACAGTTTAGCTCCCGTTCCCTTCCCCAAGCTATTTCCTTTGCAATATTTCTCAGAGACAAATTATTAATTACTCTGAGAGACGAGAGAGCCTTCACGGTGTCTCTGCTGTTCAACGTCCACGTCAAGGGTGATCTGCCAGACTTTGGCTGAGGAGCTTGATCACTTCTTCAGCCACCTATCCCTCCCTTGGCCCAGCTATAAACACCTGTCCCAGGCCAGATGTCCAAGAACCCAGCTCTGACACACAAACCTGCTCTCAAGGGAAGCGGTGGGAGCCGCTCACCGTTCTGGCTGCTGGGGAGAACCCCCCTCTCCCTGTTCACACGGAATCACCGGGTTGGAAGAGACCTTCAAGATCACCGAGTCCATCCCATGCCCTAACACCACCTCAACTAAACCATGGCACAGAGTGCCACCCCCAACCTTGCTCTAAACACATCCAGGGCTGGTGACTCCACCACCTCCCCAGGCAGATGATTCCAGAACCGTTTCTTCACCTTCTTTCGGGTTGCTGGGAGGGCTCTGTGAAGACCCCTTGGAGGCAGATGTGCAGGAGAGGCAGGTCCTGCTGGTTATCACACATCAAAAACTGCTTTTTCTGGGCCCTGCTCTTCCACCAGCTCATTCTGAACGAGGCAGCAAGTCCTGTTTTTAGTATTTCAGGCTGTTAAGGGATAAAGCCCTCACAGCTCAGACTAAAGGGCAGTCCTCTCCATGGCTCCCACTGGAAGTGAGCAGCCAACCAGGAGAGTTTGATGAGATTCTCACTTCCTATACTTTAAGGAGTCTCATCGCAGTGCTAGGGATTTCACTGACTGGTTTAGAAGTTCCTCCTCACATTCAGTCACTGAAAATCAAAGACGACGCCTGTGAGTAAAGTTACGGAGCCTGTGCTTGCTCTGTACAAAAATAAAAGTGGGAGAAAGCAAAGCCACCACAAAAAGAAACCAGGGCTTTGTTGAAGTTGTTTTCCTGGTATAGCTGAAGTGACAATCCCATAGCACTGCATTCCAGTAAAACCCAAGGCACATTTACTGGAGCAGCTGATCTCAGGCAGTTGATACCAAGGGACTAAATCAGCACAAACGGCAAACAACAAGGAATGCGGGGCATTTTTATCCCCGGCTTCTTCCAGAAACCATTAACTTCCTTCCTCCACTCTTGAGCTGTCTGGCTTTTCAGCCTTTGGTACCACATCCCACACTCGGAATTGGCAGGAAGGTTGCAGGAGTCTGCAGCCCTTGTCTCTACAAAGCATTGCAGAGGGATCATGTCACGGCCAATCCCTCCCCCCGCACCTACCACTTATTATTACAAGAGAGCTAAATCGCCTTGGAACCAGCAAAGTCCTTTCTTTCTGCCTGAAGATTGTCTCCCCTTACAATCTCTAGCGTAACATTAAACCTCTCTCCAGCAACACGAGCCCCACTGGGCATCTGATCTCAGCAGCCGAGAACCGTCGTGCCCGAGCCGCGGAAGTGCCGGCAGACAGAAACCCAGGATCCAGACCGGGGCAGGGAGACTACCTTGTGTTCTGATAAGACACAGCAGAAGGAAGACAGAGCCTCGGGGGGTTTCAAGAGTTGCTGAAGCCTTGCAGCTGGACAAGAGAGCAAGCACAAGGCTTAGTCCTGAGGAGCTATTGCAGGAGAAAACAACTTCCCTTGGAGATCCCATCTGGGCCAGTAAACAGTAACCTGAGAGGGGCTGTGGTTGCTGAGGGATGCCAGATAACACCCTCATAACCGTCACCAGGACCTAGACCCACCCTTCCCCAATCACTTTCCCAGAAATTCAACCTTTTCCCAGGCTTGCTTTGTTTTCTGCAGAAAAGCTTGTTTGCTGTCACCCTGCGGAGAGACGGCTGCGAACACACTCGTGCACCCACGCTGATGACCCCGTTCCCTCTGCTCCTTCATCAGCCACGGCCTCTCCCAGATTTCCTGAACGAAGCCCTGCAGCATCCCTTAACTCAACAACCCAGGTATGAAGCACATGGTGCCAGGAGCATTCAAGTTCACCAACCCTTTCCAAGGGAAAACCTGCCACTAACTGCACTCCTCATCCCTGGAGGTGCTCGAGGCCACGTTGGATGGGGCTTAGAGCAGCCTGCTCTGGTGGAAGGTGTCCCTGCCCATGGCACGATGTTGGAACAAACTAATCTTCAATGTTCTCTCCCACCTATTCTGTGATTTTATGATTCAATAAAGACCAGCTCAGGATAAACAGAGGATACAGTTGTATTCACCCCCCAACACAATGCAGAGGCACGAGCAGACACCAGTGACCTCAACTCCCAGCCCTGAGGTCTGTCCAGCCTGGGAATACCACTGATTCTGCCTGTTCCATGGCCTCTTGCCACAAATAAAAGCAATTGTGCTTCAGGGGCTGCGCTTTCTTCCCATAGCCGAGCTGCCTGTGCACATTCCCAAACAAAGCATTACACTATGTGAAAAGAAGGCACAAGCCCTGCAAAGCCCATCCCGCTGGCTGAGACAGGAAATATCTCCCATCATCTCAGCTAATCCTCCACCAATACAATGAGAAATGATGTCCAACAGCCGCCAAAAGATTATTAAGCGAAGAACAAAAATACTGCACCGCCCATCGTGACAGAGCCAAAGGCAATAAAAGGGGAAATACAAAGTGCAGCCAGTGGCTGAAGGAGGAGGGGGCCAGGAGAAGCAGCAAACAGCAGGGATTGCCGAACCAGAGCTGGAGCACATGTGGAATCATGGAACAGCTTCAACAGGGGCTTGGTTGTGAAGGGACCTTAGAGATCATCCAGTGCCACCCCCTGCTGTGGGCAGGGACACCTCCCACTAGCCCAGAGTGCTCCAAGCCCCATCAGCCTGGCCTTGGACACTGCCAGGGATGGGGATCCGGAGGCCAGGTGGATCCAGGATGTAACAGCTTCACCTCAGCTCCTCAGGAATTGTTTTTGCAGTACCTCTGTTCGGCTGTAACAAGAGCAGACACAGGCCAGGGGCTGAGTTTGTGGTACACCCCAAAACCTGCCTGCAGCTCACACAGAGTCCAAACAGGACACCTCAGGAGCAAGGTCCTACCTGTGCATCCAGCCACAGAAATTCTCTCTGTTCCCCTTTTATCAGTGCATTCAGCTAACAGGTGGGCTTCAGCTGCAAATATGTGACCAGAAAAGCCATTTGCAAATGCTTTGGTGACAACATGCAGCAGGCTGATGCTGCTGAGACATTTCAGCACTGGGAGATTGAGAGTTTTTGATTACCTGTGATAATCACAGAATCCCAGAATGGTTTGGCTAAGAGAGGACCTTAAAGTTCATCTCATTCCCACCCCTGCCATGGGCAGGGACACCTTCCACTACCCCAGGTTGCTCCAAGCCCCGTCCAACCTGGCCTTGGGCACTCCCAGGGATGAGGCAGCCACAGCTTCTCTGGGCAACCTGTGCCAGGGCCTCCCCACCTTCACAGCCAAGAATTTCTTCTCTATATCTAACCTTAGTTTGCCTTTTTTAGTTTAAACCCATTAGTCCCTGTCCTATCACCACATTTCCTGATGAAATAATCACACATAATCACTCATAAATAATAATCACATATAAACCAGCACTGGCATTCCAGCTGCTTTTAGGAATAAGGCATTTGGATGCTTGGGATGAAATTCTTGCAGCATCTCCCCATAGCTCCTCTCCCTGGTGCTCCAGGAAGCCTGTAAAATTAAACACAGGGTTTGGATGGACTGAGGGAAACTTGGCATCTGCTTCAACACCAGCCTCCAAAATGCAGCTCCCAGGTTGAATAACTTGTTTTTAAAGGCAGCATTCCTCGAGATATTTTTGTGTTTTTTAACAAGTGCATTTGAGGCAAACAGATCTGCAGAGGCAGCGGAGATGAGCCTCCTTCCCTCTGATCCCTCCTGGAGGAGGTCTTCCAATTTTAGTGAAAGGGTTCACATATGCTGCTGACACAGGAAATCTTAGTTTGGGGGATTTACCAGGAAGTTATCCCCCCCTAGAAGGTTTAGACTTGATTTATTTCTTTCCACATGACATAACCTCTCTAATTTAGTTCTTGAACTCCCATTTTCAGTTAAAGGCAGTGCTTTGAAATGTCACATAGAAAACACTCACATTACCAAGTCCACCCCTAACCACTCAGATCTTCCAGTCGACCTTCTCGACATCCTGCTCCATCCTCCCTGACAAACCTGGCCCAGCATCTGAGCCCTGTCCCACCCTCACAGCCAGGGAGATTCCTTAGCTGACAGTGCCGAGTGAATCCAGCTCGAGGATCCTTGTGGGTCCGTTCCAACTCAGAACATTCTGTGAAATGAAGAGGTGCTTCAGCCCCAACCACCTGCAGAGCTCTGAAGGACATGGCAAAATTTTTAAAAACCCACTTTTTTTTTTCAGCCTACAGCATGCAGGCACCCCAGATGCCCTCGCATACCTAAAAATTCATCAGCACTTCAATAACTGCTTGTTTGCACTTCCCTGCCTCTAGGCAGCAATTCTCCCCTGGCCACGGAGCAGAGCCAGGTTCAGCTGGAGCTGAGCTCTGTCCCTTGCCAAATCCCAACAGCTGAAGTCAGGCTTAATCCCTTGGATAAACGAAGGCCTGGGAAACAAACATAATTGGCTTTAATTTGTTGTTTGCTTATATTTTTGATAAGGAGCACGGAGATGCTGGCACCCTGCAGAGCCTCTCCTTGGTGAGCTTTGCACTGCGCTCAGTTACACGCAGGGATATTCACTCAGCTCCTCCCTTCAGGGAAACACTGCTCTTGTGTGCTGGAACATCCTGCCTCAGGACACCACCAGGCATTCCTGCTCTTTCCAAACAGCTGGGAACACCTGCATCAGTCTGGGGTCAGTGGAGAAACTATGGTCAGTGCAATCTGCCTGAACCCACATGAGGTGTAAACACCTAAATCTCAGCTGACTTCCCTAGCAATGTTCACCCAACCAGATTTGAAGGCAAATATGCTGATATTCCATCCCATTCTGCAGTCAGAAGTACCTGAGGAGACCCAGGGATCAATTGTCATGGAGCACAGTGAAAACCTACCTCTCAATTTCAGCTCCTGTTGAGTCAGGTTAGAGCTGTACGTCCCTAAAAATTCGGTTGTTTCATTACAGTTCAGCAAAACACAGAAATGTATGATAAAGTTTGTGACTGTGGCACCACAATTATGCTAATAATGATAATAGTCGAGGATGTTCCTTCCCAGAAAGTTTGGAGCCTGGTGAGGCAGCCAGACAGGACTGGAGCAAAGGATTATCGTTATCACTGGTTCCTGTGACTCAGAGGGGCTCACGAGAAGTCCCACACAGACTGCAGCAGTGCTGGGAAGGGGTTCAGCATCCGAATTCCCACACCCCTACCTCCCACGTGTCATCCTTCAGCAGCTCCTCTCCCTGCGCCTCCCCCACCGCTGGGACCATCCAGGTTTGGAGACCAAAGCTGTCTTTTAGAGGGAAGAGTCCTGCAGCTACTCACGTTATCATCACATCCTCCGGTTTCACAAATCCCAAGACTCTTGACAACAAAGTCTGGTTTATGACAACTCCCAGCTCAGACTTCTGAATTTCTGCACACAGGACACTGCAAGCTGTTCCACAACACATGGTTACAATCCCGTGGGGACGCTCGAGCGGTTACACCGAAGCTGAAACACCCAACACATTCCAGAAAAGGTGCTTTCCTTGAACACAACTAATCCTTGCAACAGGGTGACCTATCCCAGCCTTTGGGTGTTATATTCCCACACTGCCACATCTCCCACGTGAGTAATAGCGGGTAGGTGGCACAGAGGGAACACACATCCTCCCTTCCAGCATCTGCCCCAGGCTCCAAACCGGCAGAGTGGGGCAGGGGGGGCAATTCCCAACTCATCTGCCCTCCAAAGACATAAGGAGCAAACTGGAGGGTGCTACTGGGTAATTTCATTACTTGGGTCCGCTCCAAGCTCAAATCCCACCTAACCCTGGCCTCACCTCAAAGCTGCCGTTTCTGTGCAATGGAATCATTTTCTCCTGGAAGGCTTAAGAAGAGGGTGGCTCCCAGTGGAGGCTGCTCCCTGTTAAACTGTCAGAGTCACTCCAGGCTTCGCAGCACTGAGAACAATTTGCCACTTGGGAATGGCTTTTGCTCCACAGCCTGGTGACTCCTCACACCTTCAGCTGTTCAAAGCTCCCAGAGGAGTCACGGAGAGAGGAAAGGTGCCACCGGCACTGCTCACCTTTGTTATTCTCCATCGCTCCTGAAGGTACTCCTAAGTCTGGAGAGATGAATGTGCACATATTGCTGACTCTGACACCTGAGTGTGCGCACACAGAACACTCCGAGATAATCCCAGCTTCCACCAGCTCCTCCCAGGGACAGCTGACAGCACTTTAACGTGGAGCCTGAGGGCTTGAGAGCCCTGTTTAAGCTTCCCAGCACGATCCTTGTCTTTTTATTTGCAATACAAAAACCACAAGAGACCCAGGCCTAGGTCAGCTCCAAACCCTCCCAGGCAGAGCTTTCCCTGGCCAGTGTTTCTTCCTCCTCTATTTATGCACCTGGTGATTTATGTGCAAACCTTATCCGTGACAAATTACATCCCGGGTTTGTTCCCCACCCAGAAGGGAGGGGGTTTCTCTCCACTGCAGCAGCCACTTCCAAAGCTAATCCCATCCTCGGGCAGCACCTCCCTGACTGGCAGCACTGACACAAGTATTCCCTCTCCTATCATCCACAGCCTCGGGGATTATGAAACACTTTGGGTTTGAATGGGCTTTTTTTTCCATGCCTGGCAAAATCTCACTTTATTAAGTTTGCTGTTTTGGCAGCGAACCACCAGCAACTGTTCTGTGTCTGGATTTCTCCTGCTCACATCTACCTTTTCACAGCAGCCTCCAGACCGTGCTTCCCAAGGCAGGGGAAGGACCACAACGTAATGCCAACAACCTGTGAGCTGAACACATACAAGTTTACTCTTCCCCATCCTCATATCTGGTTACCCAGCAGCAAAGGCAATTAAATTATGTGGCTGAGAATAAATCACCAGAAGTAGCCACTATTCCCTGACACTGACTTGTTTTCTTCTGTGTCATAGCGAGTACTTGAGTAAATACCAGGCAAAATGCGACATAATTCAAGGATTCCATTTCAAAAGAGATCTGGAGCCATCACAAGTAACACAGGTCACAGGGGCAGAGTTTCTTTGCCCTGACACATGTTTATTTGCAAGATGTTGACAGAGCAGTTTGATGGGAGTTTGGGTACTATTTATACTGAACTTGCCCAAAAATTGTAACTCTGGATCGATTAAATGGGCTACCCCTGAGGCAGAACATATTCAATTAATTTGGGATCAGAAAAGCCAACAGAAGCATGCATGGAAGCTTTGGGAATTTTTTATTCCTGAACAGCTCACCTTTTGCAATATAAAGCTTAAAATCTCTGCATAGGTGTTCAGGAACTTGGAATTGGCACACAGGCTAATTTTAAACTGTCTGAAGCAGAGAAAAGCATAATTATAGGAACCTGGGAGCCACCTCTGCTTACTGCCCATGGTTATTGAGCTCCCACTCTGTGCTCAGCTGCTTCTCCCCCACCAAGAGTAGCAAAGAAATTGCCCACATCGTACATGGCACCTTATTTCCAGAGATTCAGAACACGGCTGTGATAAAGCAGAAGCAGCAGCAACAGAAGTGATCCAACAGCTGCTTCTCTGTGATACTTTTCCAAAACAAAGCTCATCTTTAAACAACCACCTACGTACAGAGCACTCATCCTGCTCACTGCTTCGGCCAGGCACCACCACACACCAGTTAATGTTCTACTTCCCCTTTCACACAGGAAACATTGAGTTGTCCAGTAGTAAGAGAACACCCACATTGTACCATTCTGCCCACTCCCTGTCTGTGGTCAAGGATTTCCTGCCTTCCACTTCTGCAACCCTCCCCACCCTAGCCTGGGCAAAGCTCCTGCTTCAGATGTGCAGTGCCAGCTCTTCCACGGCTTATCCAGGCTCTTGCATCCACATGGCAGCAATTAAAGGATGACTTCCACTCGGCCTCTCTTTTACTGTCGCCTCCCTGGCTCACTGCTAGACCACTGTTCCTTTGCTCCCCTTCTCACCCGTTTATTTCCACGTTAGCAGCACCTCTGCAAAGAGAGTCTCCAGGAGATCCCAGCTGAGCCTGGTTTTCTCTCTGGTCACCCCTTTACGCAAGACGTGTTCTTGTGCCAGTTGTGCCATGGATGTCCCTCCAGTGCCAGCCCAGATGGCCTTTTCCCACTTTCTGCCTTCATCCCATCACCATCCTGCTGTGATCCAAGAGCCCGTTCTCCAAGGGCCACACACGTGGCCCCTGCCCCACCCTAACATGTCCCAGGGGTTTCCTCTGGGAGGTTTCTATAGAACAAGGGGGAAAGGTTTTAAACTGAAAGAGAAGAGGTTTAGATTGGATAGTGGGAAGGAATTGTTCCCTGGGAGGGTGGGGAGGCCCTGGCACAGGGTGCCCAGAGCAGCTGTGGCTGCCTCTGGATCCCTGGCAGTGCCCAAGGCCAGGCTGGACGGAGCTTGGAGCACCCTGGGACAGTGGGAGGTGTCCCTGCCCATGGCAGGGGTAGGACTGGATGAGCTTCAAGGTGCCTTCCAACCCAAACCATTCTGGGATTCTCTCACTGCTGAGTCTGGACATGAATGTACTCTCCACCCTCCCCTAGGACAATCTCCACTGCACAAAAGCTTTCTTGCCTCTCTTTCCTTTTCTCCCTGCCCCTGGACTGATGTTTGTGCCACATACATCACCCCATGGTGAAGATCTCCCTGCCTGGGAACAGCAACTTTCTGCATCATTCCCTTTGGGACAAACACCTCAAACGACTCTAAAGGAACAAAGCCCCCTAACAGTGGTATTGACTCGAAGAAAGAAGTGCAATCACACTTAGCCAAGGGGTATTTCCACAGCTCCGAGGTATTCCAGCCACACGAGCAGCCACTCGGGCTTTGAGGGGAAGCCATGGGATTTGCTTGTGTCACGCAACGATGAAATAGCTCCTAATCCAACAGTAACTAAGGAGGATGTTAAGCCACAGCTAGTAAATGAGGTCTTTTGAAATCAGCAAGCACAGAGAACTCGTATTTAAAAGGGACCTGGCCAGAGAGTGCTCTGGATCGTTAATGTTGACTTTTAATAAGTCTTTGGAACACTGAGGGCTGGAAGAAAGCTCATGTTGTGCCAGAGTTTTAAGAGGATAGAAACAGGATGACCCACATAATTATCCACCTGTGACCCTGACTCTTATCCCAGGTGAAATAATGGAACAGCTGTAAAAGAACTTCATTAATAAAGCATTAAAGGAGTGTAAGAGCAAATGCCAACAGCTTGGGTTTATAGGAAGCAGATTTGTCACTAAGTTGAGAAATTGTTTTGGAGTTGAATATGTTCCCTAAGTTTGCAGGCTGGATGTAAAAAGAGTACAAAGTTTATACAATTTAAAGCCAACTGAGGCCTTACAAAAACCTCAGCCTTCCTATCCCTGCAGAAGCACTACCAAAAGAGTTACAGAACCCCAGCAAGCCAAGAAACCATGGGGTAGCACGGGCAAACGATCCTTGAGTCTCCATGTGATGCAGGAGGGCACAGTCGGACCAGTAAAGGGAGAGGAACAGCCACAGCAGGAATTTCCCCAGTGTGAAGCACAGGACATCGTCACTCCCTGCTCTGGATTTCCTTGGCTCAACACTTCCACCACCACTGGCTTCTAATTAGCTTTGTTTTCAGCACAACCTCAACAGGACGTTCGTAAGAAGTTCATTTATTTGAATCCAAATCCAAGGACTGCAGCACGAGGATGAACACTGGGGACGTTTCCAGGCACACACCGAAAGCTGTGACGCTCTGAAACAGCAACGAGAACCAGGACAGCACAACATCCCACTGGTGAGGGACCAGTAAATCCATTACACATCAGGAAGGGTTTGGGTCCTCGCCCAAGGGCAAGAAGGGAAATGTGACGGGAAAGAGTTGCTGTTTGTGTCATCTTCCGGAATGAAGCCATGGGTTTTGAGCAGCCAAACTTCCTAATGCTTTGGAGTTCCATGTCACCCAGAGGATGCACCTCAGCTCCAGCAGCACCGCTGCCCTGCCCGAGGCACAGCAGCAGCCCGGGAGGTCAGCTCCGCTGTGACCTTCACGAGCGAGCCAGTTTCCCAACTCAAAAATCTTCAGCCACAACCCTGTCGTCTTGTGCCCGCTTGGGAGGAGGCCCTGCCAGCTCCAAGTTGAGCAGAAAAGCCATTCTTCACTCCAAAACTGCCAGGACTTAGCAATGCACTCCCCTCTGCCAGACAGCTGGGGTACCCCGGGCATCCCAGGGACAGAGAGAAGGTCTGGGAATCATTTCAAAATCCCCCTGATGGTCATTGCAGAGCCCTTATGACTTCATCTCAGTCACTGCTATGTTTCTGAGAGTCAAGAATAACATGAATTTTTCCATATCTTGTGGTTTTTGGAGGGTGTGAATAAATTCTCATGCTGTGAGTTATTTAGGTATCAGCAAACCCAACCCAGCAGCGGTGAAGCCATTGAGCAACACAAAAACCCCGTGGAGGAGATGTGGTGGGCAAAGACTCAGCAGCATGACACATCACGAGGTCCTCAGTGTCCAGAACCACCAAGAAGAATTGCAGATACTCCTTACGGTCATGATGAGTCTACTCAGAGATGTCACCTAAATTCAGAACATGTGGAAAATGATATAAAATGCCAAAAAACCCCAGACTTGTGCCCTTTTGGACCATCAGGCATCAAGTAACGCCCCAAACCCCTCAGAAAAATAGCTCGTTGGCATGTCAGCAAGAAGAACAGTGCCACAGTGACTTCCCAACTCCATGCTGGCGCTTCCTAGAGGTGTATCTTGGCAGGAGCTTTAAGCTGAAGGCCAGGAGTTGGAATTGATGATCCTTGCGGGTCCAACTCAGTTCACAGCTGCGGAATTCAGTTTGAATTCAGCCATTTCAGTTTGCCTCAGGCTGTCAGGGCTGTCGGAGGCATGTGGGGGGAGGCAGGGTACACCTGCCACTCACAGGAGGCAGCCAGGAGTGGGGGTGATGCCTTTTCCTGGTCTTAAAATTAAGAGAGCTGAACACAGTTAAGAGGGAAAAAGGGTTTTACCTCGGTGTTTATTGAAGGACCCTCAGGGGCGCCGAAATGCACATCGAAATGCACCCCGAAATGCCCCCTGGAGAAATG
>VXBT01015350.1:1738-50761 GCA_013400235.1 Oriolus oriolus | reverse complement strand
AGGGAGCGGATTGAAAACGGACCAATCCAGATCGAGGAGAGGCTTTAAGAGCTCTGCTGGTGCCTCACCCCAGGCCCTCCTTTGGTGACAGAGTGACCTCGGTGCTGTCAGGGGAGCAGCCGCCGTCCTGCGCCCTGGTTTTGCTCTGGCTTGGCTGTTTTGGCTTGGGCTGCTGTGGAGTTCAAACTTTCTGCCACCACTAATAAACTTATTAAAATTAATAACGGGGTCAGATCGTCATTTCTGACACCTTCCTTCTTTTCTGTCTTTTCTAGCCCACCTTCGCTCGGGCAACCGTTTTCCCTTCTCCATTTTCGTTACCAATAAACCGTTTTCAGACACAAGGTTTGCCTCGTTTGGCTTCATTTCATTCCCAACCATCCGTTTAAAAAGAACTCCTTGCAGCTCCCCTGCAGTGGAACGCGACAACAGAGTTACAGAATCATGGAATACCCTGGTTCTCATGAGTGCTCAGGGCTGGCAGGAGCAGGGAGGGCACAATGAATGGTGGATCCCGGAGCCTGAATGCTTCCCAAGGACAAAATTCTACCTCGGGTGGTGAAGGCTACTTTCCTCCCAAAATACCTGTTTTTAAATGTGTGCTCCTCAGCTGTGCTAAAGCCTACAAAAAATGGTGACTTGCTGGAGAGAGTGCAGAGGAGGTCATGGAGATGCTCCAGGGCTGGAGCCCCTCTGCTCTGGAGCCAGGCTGGGAGAGCTGGGGGTGCTCACCTGGAGAGGAAAAGGCTCCAGGGAGAGCTCAGAGCCCCTTGCAGGGCCTAAAGGGGCTCCAGGAGAGCTGGAGAGGGACTGGGGACAAGGGATGGAGGAACAGGACCCAGGGAATGGCTTCCCAGTGCCAGAGGGCAGGGATGGATGGGATATTGGGAAGGAATTGTTCCCTGTGAGGGTGGGCAGGCCCTGGCACAGGGTGCCCAGAGCAGCTGTGGCTGCCCCTGGATCCCTGGCAGTGCCCAAGGCCAGGCTGGATGGGGCTGGGAGCACCCTGGGATAGTGGGAGGTGTCCCTGCCCAGGGCAGGGGGTGGAATAAGATGAGCTTGAAGGTAATTTCTAACACAAACCATTCTGAGATTTCATGATTCTACAAAAACCCCACAAAAACCACACAAAAAGCCTCCATTTTACTCCCTGGCTTTCTGAATCCAGCTCCTACATGAACAAGTGCAGGAAGAACAGGAGGAGAAGGAGAGACCTCATTTAAAACTGTACAAGGGGAAATTGCAAAAAATTACCTAAACCTTTAGGAACATATTTATATTTTGATTTCATGTAATATTACTTCCTGGTTTCCAGCACATATTCCCTGGGCGTCCCCTATCAAATATCAGGCAGTATTAAATCACTGATCCCTGATCCCCGTAGCTCTCAGAAAAACATCTGTACTAATTTGTTGGTTTTCCTTAACACGAGGGCCAGCTGAACTCCTCCAGGGCCGAGCCAAGTGAGATCGCTGACAGATGCAGAATAAAAGCGCAAAGATTTTTCCTTTATTAAAAATAAGGTTCCACACTCCGAGCCCTGAGCCCGTCGCTTGCCAGAGTGATGAAATGACACGCGGCAACCTTGATGCAACTCTGTTGTGGATACAAAAACAGGGCTTTACCTAACGCTGCTCCCCCAGCGAGCGATTCCTGACAGCACAGCCCGACTGGCACAGGGCAGCGAGGTGAGGGGTCTGGCAGGGGGGGACAGCCCCGTTCTGCCGAGGGTCTCTGGGTGTCCCAAAGGGAAAGAGTTATTCGAGTTCATTGCCCTGGGAAGGCAGCAGATCTGGCACCCTGCTCCCTGCTAAGGATCTCGCTCTGTTTTGGACAAACTTTGCTGCAGCAGCTCAGCACAAAGCAGGGAGCAGGGAGAGAAGCAGGTAAAGGCAGAATTTGTCCTTGTTGTACATAAGATACATCACCCCAAACCATCAAGGACTGCTGGGACGAACTCCAACCCCCCGAGGGCCGAGGCAGCGCATTCGGTGGGCAGTCCCCAGCGCTTCCGAGGCTTTTGCACAGACACAGCACACGAACCCCGTGCCACGGGCGAGCCAGGTATCCTGCAACAGCACACCGGAACTGAGAACAGCTTTCCTTTGGAACCAAGAGCCATTTTCCCAAGAAAAAGCTCCCTTCCAAGCTCACAAGAGCCCCAGGTAACAGCACAAGACCCCGGTTTGCACTTTGCCTGGTGGGCTCTGTGAGAGGGGTGCTCCTCTCGTGCAGAAGACCTCACACACCTCACGCATGGTGCTGACGCTGCATCCATGGGAATGCAGTCCAAGGGCAATCCAGCTGCCAGGGAAAGACCTGGGAATGCAATCCAAGGGCAATCCAGCTGCCAGGGGAAGACCTACTGGCATGAATAACCTCGGCCGTGTGTGTCACCCCAAAGACTCACCACAGAGCTTGTCAGCACCGCGTCCCTGCCCAGAACTGACTCACGCCCCGTGCCGCTGCTGGCGGTTCCCAACGCGCATTTCCCTGCAGGAAACTCTCCCTAGGGATGACCCAGCCAAAGTGCAGAAAATGCCACAAACCCACATCCCTTCTCCAGCAGCGTGGGGGTGAATCCCAGCCAGGGGCACTGATCAGCCCATTGCCAGGCTGTACCTGCTTCTAATAAATTTTTACAGCCTGTCAATGGGCTGAATCCTATGCAATAACATTGGTGCCATAAAAAATGGTCTTGCAGTGCCAGTGTCTTTCTTTTTTTCCTTTTTTTAATTTGAGGATGTATGGGAGGGGCTGATTCAGAAGCCAAGTTCGTAATATTTTTGCGGGGGTGGAGGAGGGGGGAAAATGACTTTAAATTACAATGGGAATTTTCAGAGCCTCCTTCTGGGCAGAGCAGCCATTTTCAAAAGTGACTTCATTTCCAGAGCTGGCTTCCCTCCCAGTATTTGAACAAGCAAGCAAAGAAGAGTTCAGAAAGTAAATGGGTTTCAAGTTTGGCTTGATTGGTTTCAAATTCAACAGCCATAAACCAGACTTTGGAATTCCAGGCAAATTTTAGGCTGGTTTATTTTATCAGGCTGCCAGTCCTGACCCTCAGCTCGCTGGGCACAGCATTGCCTTCAGGAGACAGCTTCACACACAAACCCGGCACAGACAGGGAACTTGGGCAACCTCAGCTGGCAAAGCTATAAATTTAACACCACAAGGCTTTAGCGTGGGCTTTTACAAGGGTTAAAGTGTTTTGCATCCCTTCCCTGGGACACACTTTCGTGGCAGTCCTTAAGGGCCATATTCAGTCATCTTAAATCCCTTTCCAGTCCCTGGACCCGGTGATATGGGGAGCAAGGGGACATTGAAGAGCAATTCAGACTCCAGTAAAGCACCAGCTGGAGACACCGGGACCAGGCAGACTCGAGGGCAGGAACAGTCTCTGTATTCCCTGCTTTAAGACGCAGATAAATTTGTTCTCTTAATGAGCACATTAGAAGATAAAGAGGCTGCCAGTGGTTAAGAGGCTCCAAGACTCTGGGGATCTGCAGCCCAATTCCCAATCCCACTGAGGGCTGTTTAGGGCACTTCCCACCAGTTACAGCTGCTTGCAGTGCCTGCTTATCAGGAGAAGCTTTCCCTGGGAGGAGCAGGGCTTTGATAAAGCTGTGAGTAAGCAGGAGGAATTTCCCTGCTCCGACTGTCAGTCACCCCAAACTTTGCGCCGAGCAGTCCGTGAGCCTTGGAGGGAGCTGTAAATCCCATGTCCCAGCGAGGGGCTGAGGGAAGGAGGTTCCCCACGTAGGGTGCAAACAGCTGGAGCTGCAGACAGATGTTCAGCACAGCCACGACCGATAGGGTCTCTCCCTGTCAGCTCTCACTGGTGCTCCAGCACAGACAAGTCACTCACGACGCTGTTTAAATGATTCTTGGCAGGGAGAACAACACCGAGGGCCTTCCTGAAGAGTTGCTCTTTATGTGTCAGAATAGCAGAGCCAGTTAATTTATTTCCATGCTATTGCTGTCCCTGGGGTGGGTTGGGGGATGCACGGAGGGGAAGAACGGCTTTCCAAGGCTTCTAGGCTAGATGTTCACGTCCAAGACGTGATGGAGTTCCACAGCTCCATCTCCTATCACATCCTCAACTTTAAAGGGATTTTTTAACGTTTCTGGGAAAAAGCAGGGATTGACAGCCACAGGAGAGAGCAGGAAAGCTGCCCTGCTCTGACAGAGAGGGACTGGCTCAGTCCCTCTCCCCACTCCCAGGTCAGACTGGTTTCCCACAGCATCCCAAACAGCAGCTCCTTGGAGAGCTCTGCCAGCAATCCTGCTGGCCAGAAGTGGAATTCAGTGACAGAACCAATGCCTGGTGTCCAGGTGGCACCACGAGAAGAGAATGCAAAGACAACAACCCACCCATCCCCTGATGACAGAAACCTCACTCCCAACTTCACACCACTTCAGGAGTCGCTTATTCCTGCTCTCCCGTTCACCCTGGATGTCTCCTGCTCCTTTGGATTTCAGCCTCTGCAGGGCACAAGCTTTTTGCATGGCAGGGAACACCAGCTCTGTGCTTTTTGATCCAAAATAAGAACATCAAGACAGCAGTTGCCAGATCCCTTTGTAAGGAGTGGGAGAGGTTCCTACGAGGCCATGGGATGGATGCACTGGAACTGCAATGGGGAGAGCAGGTTCTGGGCAGTCTGGGGCTAATTCCTTCCTGTCTGACCTCACAAAGGTCACCATTCCCCCTCAGCCTCCACATCTGCACGGAGATCATGGAATCAGGGACGATGCATTGCCAGCCTGCCCTACCAAATGGTGAGGATGAAGTGGTGCCTGTAAAGCACATTGGGAAACTGGGATGACAGGCAGTGTGTAACTGCAGACTCCATTGTATCACTGCACCATCCCCTGGGCCAAAAACCTGCCCTTGCAGAAAAGATCCAGACACAAAATGTGTTATTAAGCGAGGACTTCTGACAGTAGTTCAGCTGCATAGAGATGTTAAATAGTAATAATAACGAAACAAAGCTCAGTGTTTGAGGATGCTGTACGTCTTCAAAGCACTCCACCACAACATCAACTGATTTTACCCAAAATAAATTGCTCGCAGCTGCTGGGGATCCATGAGGTATTCAGAAGAAATGGATGGAAGCTCATCCATCCTGGATCATGTGCTAGGGTGCAATCAAGAGCTCAAAGGAAATAACTCGCAGGGAGCTGAGATTTCGAGCTTTTCTGCACACCTCAGAATAGGGTTTATTGTCAGAGAAAGCAGCAGCGGCCTGAGCTCTCTCCTCTCAGTGCAGCAAAAAATTGTGGCAGAGCCAAAGCCTTTATTCAAAGTTCACTGTCATCCCCTGCAAACTCCTATTTCAACTCAATCTTAGCAGAAATAGCCCCGTGCCAGGCAGCTTGAGGCATCCACGGTGTTGAGACACAACCGAGAGAAGGCAGATTTGGCTCTCTTGTGCTGAACGCAGCAAACTCCTCCAACAACTCCTTCCACACTCATCTGTCTTCATTTAATGTGCATTTCACTACTGCAGTTCCACATTATGTCAAAGAATTAAGACTGGCTCCCCCAACCACTTCCCATCCATGGCTTAAAAAGCATCCCAGCCCTCCTCTCCCAGCTTAAAAAGCCCTTTCAGGTGCACAGCAAAAAATCTGTAGCTTCGAGTGCCAGGTAACAAATGCCCTCAAAAGAGCAGCAGGGCACCAGTATCTAAATAAACCCACAAGTGTTCTCTCCACAGTTCCTGGCTGGCTTTCCAGCACTGGAGCCAGCTGCTGGCCTGTTCCCTGCCAGAGCATGGCACCTGCCTGGGCAGATGCCTGGAAAGACACACGAGAGAGCTGGCATCTGCAGCAAGCGTTGAGGTAGAAAAGGTTGATTGTTCCCTCGCTCCCAGGCACGGCTGATCTCAGCCCTGTGCTTACTCTCACTGCCCCACTCTGTGTTCCCTGAGGGCAGAGTTGGAAGAAAAGAAGCCTGAGAAGCCCAAAACCAACCAACCACCTGGCCTGTCGTCATGATCCGATTATTAAAGTTCTCAGCAATGCCCCTGCCCAAATTAAGGTGCAAACAAGACCATATGCCAGTGACAACAGTATGGGTTTTATTTGATAGTAAACATGAGAGAGAGAAGTAGAAAATAGGTGGGGGGGACAGAAAGAGGTTGACAGAGACGGGACAAGGAAAATATCACCACTCGCTGGATCCCAACGATGCTCCGCTGGTATCAGTGTTTGAGGCAAGAACTGTTTCAGTCTCTGACACCTGTTCAGTCTGTCCCTTCCAAAAACACAAACACCTGACCCTGACCTCACAGCAGGGCAGCTGTGCTATGAGATAACAGGAGCAAGGATGGGCCATGCCCGAGGGTGAGTGGCACAGAGAGCATCATGCTTGAGAAAACCTGCAGAGACCAGCACGAACCTAAACCGAGAGGTCCAGCAAAGTGTTTTGGGGGATGAGCCCAAAGGATTGTCACCATGGAGAGATGAGCAGGCCAGGAATAACACAAGTCAGGAGCTTTCCAGATGCCAAAGGACAAGATCCAGGCAGATCCCTGCATCCACAGGGAGCTTCTGTCAGACTCTGGAGAAGCCAAGGCTTGGTAGGAAAGGGGAACAGCAGAGCAGAAGTGAGAACACACTGACCCAGGCCATATCTAGAGAAGAGCAAAGCAGTCCCTTATTTTCTTTCATCCTAAAGCTCAGAGCAGGCAGAGTCTCACAGGGGCTTTGGATTCAGCCTTCCCCACCCCTTGCTGGAGATCATCCTGCCACACATCATCACCACCTCCACAAATCCCGAGTGGCTGCCTTGCAAATGGAAACCCCAGCAGCCTCCAGGAGTGCCCTCGGTGATGGAGGCAGCAAACCCGTTAAAGATGAGCTGTTTAAAAGCAGGAGCAGCCTGGGGGGGCTTTGCCCAGCGCTTCTCATGCGCGGAAAGCACCACAAGACATTGCTCTGCTCTGCCCTCACTTCACACACACCACTCAGAAGTGGGATTTTTTCGAGCCACATTTTAGAGAGGGGTCACCATGTTCATCGAGTGTTTGAGGCTCCACAAGAAGGGAATCACACCCTTACACCGCGCTACAACTTCACTGGCTCTGTGTTGAGTATTTGAAGGAAACTTTAAACACAGCCCACGTCATTTTGAAACACGGGCTTGAGGGCACGAGCATGAAATAGGGGCTGAAGCTCTTATCCCCACTTTGTACATGGTGTAAAACATCCTCAGAGTCTCACACCAGCTTGAGCTGTTAGGTCTGCTCTGGTACCAAGGGGCAGGGCTGCACTGGGCAGAAGGATGCTGCAAGGGCCACTGAGGATCTTGCTCAAAACCATTTTTAAAGCAGCTCTGGCACTTGGGATTTGCAGCATAAAACCTCCGGCACACTCTCAGCAGGTTGCATTCAAGCCTGAAACACAGCTTAAAAAATAGATCCATGTGGGGCATCAGGGCAGGAAGAGCCAAGACCAGCTGGAAATCAGCACTGGAACAGACTGGCAGAACTCCACGGGAGCTCCCGGGGCAGGGAGGAGCAGTGCCCAGAGCCTGGCACTGCAGGGATGGTCAGACAGGCCAGTCTGAGGGCTTCTTGTGGCCACCCCTCGCCCCAGGTGCTCCAGAAGGGTCCAGGCACGGACAAGGGAGGAGAAACACGGGAGGGCAAAGCACGCACAGCACCTGCTCAGGCTGTGCCTGGCTCCAGTCAACTCTGTCAGCCTCTCACTTGGAAAAAGAGCCACCACTAATACACTTCCTCCCATGCAAGCCTCTCTCCTTCCCCTCTGAGCTCATTCATGGCTCGGGCTCTGGGACAGCTGCTGGGTTGCCAAGTCCCCCCAGCTCAGTGAAGCACAGAGCAACACGATCGGGATGATGGCCGGGCCAGCTGTTGGAAACCACTGCAGGGCTCCAAACAACTGAAGGCAGAGCAGGGAAAAACAATAACCCGGCAGAAAGCCCCTCGTTCCTTCACCTCTGCCTGCACATCGTGGTCTCATTGTTACCACCAGCCCTCAGTGGCCAAGGGAGCCCTGGCCAAAATGACAGCTCATTATGAATATTTTAAAAATACACTGGGTGGGGACTAAGGAGCCCTGGGAACAGGCAGTGGATTTTTTCACACCTAAGTGATTGTTTTGAATGCAGCTCAGGTCAATAGAAGTGACCTCCATCCTGGCTGGGACCAGTGCCAGGCGACTCCAGCGTGAAGTTCCCCCCTCCAAGCACCGTCAGAGCCACGCTGAGGTTCACGGAGGTACAAGAAGGTTCAGGAGGGCTCGTACACATTTTTATACAGGCTCTGCTTGTAAGACCTGCCCGACTCAGCAACCTCAACTCGGAGGCAGAGTCCCCTCCCTACAAAAAAAACCCCTTTTTAACAACAGAGTTTGTCTTCTGCAACAAACCCCACCAAACTAATTTTAAAACACCATTTTGTTTAAATTAAAGCACATTAAAGCAGGGAACAATGCCCCTGTGTAAATTACAGGGAAAATGTTGTCTTCCCGTGTGGCTTACACAGTGGGCTACCAAATGTCCTCAGCTAACACTGAACAGCAGCCAAGGGACATGGAGAGGATGGAGAAGGACAGGATGTCTGCTCCCTGAATAAGTGGGGGCCAGAAACAACAAAATTCAACAGCTCAGAAAGGAAAATGGGATTTCGGGACACAAATACCCACAGGACCCCCACTGACAGCAGCTGGGTTTTGACTCTGGCTTGTTCTTCCCAACAAAACAAGGGAAGGGGAGAAAACTGACTAAAAACGTCCGTGGCAGTGCCCAAGTACCACGAGATGGTACATGTCACCGAGACGGGGGGACCCAGGACAGGCTGGGGTGCCACGAACACTGGAGATGGTCACAGGGGCTGTCGTGGGCAGCTGAGGAAGAGCAGCAGCACTCCCACAGGGAAGAACATGGTGTTTTCTCAGCACATCACCTTCCTGCAGCTCCACAGCCTTCCAGGCAGGTCTTCCCAGCCCCTCTGTTTCCAGCAGGCTGGACAAGGACTTGAAGCTGACTTGAGTTTGCAGCCAGCACCGGGGATCATTTTGCTGTGCCCCTTTCCCCCTGCCCTGCAGGGCTGTCCAGGGGCAGAGCAAGGCCACTCTCCCTCTACACCCCGCTGCTCCCGCAGCGCCCACGCCAAGGCACAGAAGCCTGGGAGTTTCCCTCGAGATTTTGGTGCCTCTGGGACAGGAAGGGGGCCAGGCTAAGGTGCCACTGCACCACCATCAGCAGTCCCACAGGCGCCCTGACCCACCCTGAGCATCAGCAGTCTCAGGAGGAGCCCCCACACCCCTCTGTGTGCTGTGCCAGCCCTGACCCATCAGCTCTGCCCAAAGCACATCTGACGGGGCAAAGCCAAAGGTGATGCTGCCCTTTACCCCTGGAAATCCGGTCGGAAGGACAATGAACAGGGGGGATGGAGTTCTACGCTGTGCTGCCATCGAGATGCCTCCTGGGCTGTCTCCACCACCATCTCCCCAGGGCACAGCAGAGTTTCTGGGCAGTTTGTTACTCCCCTTTCCAGGGCAGCCTGGTGTGTGACAGTGCCAAGCAGCCTGTTCTGGTGCTCCACAGAGGAGAGGAAGGGTCTGGGCCTCTGCTCGTCAGGAGACTCTTGGCTCTTGAGAGAAGCAATCACTGCTCACAGAGTCCAGCAAATGCACGGGCTGCCACATCCTCTCAGCACATTAACAGCTGACGAGTTCATTATCAGAGAGCCTGGTCCAGCTGAACTCCTCCCTTCCTGTCCCTTGCCTTCCAGAAGGAGGGGCTCTCCCTTTGGAGAAGTCTCTCACCTACAGCAAAGGCTCTGACTGGAGAGCCCGAGGGTTTGTTGTCTTTGCTGGGAACAGGAGCCACTACAACTTCTCTGTGCAATCACTTTTCTTCCTCCAGCAGAAGCCCCCTGGCAGCTCATTACCCTCCCGACAGCCCCAGCTCCCCACTCCAGGCTCACCCCCACTTCTCCAGGTGCAAGACACAAGCATGTCCTGCCTGAACACCACCCCTGGGCAACTGGCTCCTCTCTCTTCCACCCCTGTATCCTCTGAGGCTTTGCTGCATGCACAGAAGACAGGACAGATGGAGAGGCTGCTGCAGCCCAGGGTGCCCTGGGGGACAGTAATTGCAGGATGAGGTAAGGCAGGAGGAAGTGGGTGCTCTGGGCTGAAGGGAAGGACAGCTGTGGCTGTTCCCAGGATCTGGAGGAAGTTAATTGATAAATACCAGAGCTGGACCTGAAGGAAAGTTGGGCATTTACAGCCAAGAAAGCAGAGTTGCTTTAGAAGAAGCCCTGGCCTTTGTTGCACAATGTCCATGGAAAGCACTCACTGTACTCACAGAGCAAGAGGCAAAGTAGGGATCAGCAAACTCACACCCCCTCACTCAGGCGTGCACAGCCCAAAGCACAGCTCAGCACAGGCCTCCAGCTTCCCACCTCCCAAAAACACCATTTCCAACAGCCAGCACTGCAGCCGATCCCATGCAGCTGCCCCTGAGGAACACACTGTGAGAAACTCCAAGATTCCAGCCTTTCCAGGGCTCAGACAAGTCCAAGGCACACACCATCCTGTGCAGCCAGGGCCTGTAACTCTCAGTGCCTGTCAGCCTTTGGACCCTCAGGGGAGGGTCAGCAGCAACCAGGACCTCAAGCTCTCTTTACAAAACAATATGAAATACCCAGCCAACTGCGTGGTAAATAAAAACCACAAACCCTTCAGCTGGGAACTTCATAACATTCAGCAACACAACCTTCTCTGGACACTTGCAGCTAAAATCCAGTAAAAGAGAACTTCATTGGTTCCCATCACCCATAAGTTCAGCTAAACTCTGCCTTATCACACAAGCAGCAACTCAGGTGCAGCCAGGACATCCCCTGCTGTCATGTGGTAGCTCAGGATGCTCTGTTACAGAAAGGACCTGGAAATAGGGAAAAAGAAAGGTGCAAGCCTTCAGAAAAATCGGTATAACACACTCACATCCTCCTTGCTGCTCCTCAAGCCTTTCATCTCTGAGGTCACTGCAAGCTTCTTGCCACAGAAAGGACATCAAACAAGCCAACAGAGCTGCTTCTCTCAATCCTTCCCGGGAAAAGCCAGCCTCTCCTGAGCCTGGTTTGTATAACCCCGTGCCCTCACTCACCTGTGAGGACAGGTTAATTGGAGCCAGAGGGTCAACCCTCCTTCTCTTCTGCAGGTGGTGCCGTTTACTTCGTTAGCCCTCCTCCTCCTCCTTCCCCAAAGGGATGGCCCAGGGCACTGCCTTTGAGATGCACTTTAAAGCCTCTCTGTGACTGACGCTGGAAGATTTGGGAAGTTCTGTATCTTTCCACTTTATCTCAAAAGCTCCCTAAGGCTTAGAGAGCGCTCAGAGAATTACCGAGCGAGAGAACTTCCCTGAGCTGCGCTGGTGCGCCTCAGCTCACCTGCACCTCCGCAGACCCACATTTCACCAGCACAACCCACGGGTGTGCACCTCCTCCAGGTGCAGCAGCGGGACACAGCCCCGGGCCGGGCGTGAGCGCAGGCACAAACCCCGCGTGTGCCGAGGATCTGCGTTCCCGGCGTATTTGGCTTGGCCGCACAGCCTGCGCTCGGCGGGGCCGGGGGACATCCAGGCGGAGATAAACACCAGACAGCTGCTGGGAGCCAGAGATATTTGGTGATTAACAGCTGTGTGGAGCTGCGCAGCAGAGACCCCCGACCTCCTGAGCCCTCCAGAACAGCCTGTTTCGTTTCAGATTCCTGCTTGTCAGGCGCAGGCTGGGACTGATTGGAGGAGACTGTGGAAGTCACAGGTGGGAAACCTGATGAGGAGAAGCTGTTGCCCAAAACTCATCCCTTTCCCAGCCCTCTGTTTTGCCCAGCACCTCATGCACAGCCAAGATTAATTATTTCAACGCTTCTCGAATTTATTTATTTATGAAGGAATAGCAAAAAGCCTGTTCTCTCCTGGTTTAACAGAACCAAATACTCCAGAAGAAGGTGCTGTAAGCGTTTCACTTGGAGCTCTTGGCAAATGGGCTCTTCTCCCCCAGTACAGGCATCCAGCAAGCGACAGGCTTGTCCTGGAGAGGAGAAGCTGGGAAAGGGGGCTTTGGAATAAGAAGGGGGCTGATACACAGAGAAAACAAAGAAAATATTATTACTCCTTCATACCAAGAGGGAACAGAATCCCAGGATGGTTTGGGTTGGAAGGGACTTTAAAGCTCATCCTGTTCCATTTGGGCAGTGACACCTTCCACTATCCCAGGTTGCTCCAAGCCTTGTCCAACCTGGCCTTGGAACACATCTTAGGCCTCGATGCCTAATGACTGTAGCTGATCTTGTCCAAAGAGCACCAGCAAATTCCCAGTCTGGCTTTCCCAGTTAGAAAGAGGATTCTGTGGGATTGGTCAGGATTGCTGAATGGAAATTCCCCCCCTGCAGCAGCAGCCCAGGGTTCCTTACACACCACTCCAGAGCCAGAGCGTTTTGATGGAGAAAAGGGGCGAGAAGTGGGAAGCTGCTCACAATGAGACCGTAAAAACAAAGTCTGGGGATTAGTTAATAATGTGTGGCCTGAGAAAACAAACACAGCTCCCCATAAAGACCCTGGTTCAAATAAACTGGTGCTGTTGTCATTAAACTCCATCATCTGCATGGCTGTTTTCCACTGGGTCTGGTGTGAATTTAAAGGGACCACGATATGGAGAAATAGCCCCCAACACCATCCTTTGGGTCACTCTGAAATCCAGATGTGGCTGAAAGATGCCATGGCTTGGACTCATCCCTGCATCACATTTGTAGTGAAGCTGAACACACAGAGCTGCAGTTCCTGAAGTTTTCAGGCAGGAAAGCCTGCCCTGAAGGCAATGGCTTCTTGTCTTCCAAATGCTGAGGCCTGAAGATTCTAAAAGGCCAGAAAATGTGAGAGGGCCTCTGGATCTCTCCTCCTTTCCCCTTTCCTTGCTCTCAGCTCTCTCCCTGCAATAGGTAAAGCTCAGACCTGAAAAACCAGGTCTAGTCCTAAACCCCCCGAGCTCCGTGGGGGAGTGGAGACCTCCATGGGCTCAGGTTGCCCTTTAACGCCTGACTGCAGCTCATCAAGGCCCGGATCTAATAATGAAACAAGGAGGCCGAGAGCTCCCTCTGACAGCTTAACTGATGGCTGTAATTAGGGACTGGCCCACACAGCTTTTCATTAGTGCACAGCCCAGGACTTGTTATGGCTGTTGTGGAGACACGGTGCTCCACGGCCAGGAAAAAGCCATCGAGGCCCCCAGCCTGCAGGGAAAGGGGAGCAGAACAGCTTGGAGTGAGCAGGGAGCTCCCTGTGCTCTCCTGCACTCCCACCTGGCCAGCAGTGTGTGTTTTCAGCTGCACCCTGGGCACACCCCAGCACATCCTGAATTCACTGCACGTGGCAATGTTTTAAACTTCTGCGGTGCCCTGGTTGTTCCCTGGATGTTGGTGACTGCACTCACCAGTGTCTGAGCGAGTCTGGAGGCTCTGCTTCCTCCTCTCCAGACCTGCTGTGTACCCCTAGAAGAGCCTGACCCTCTCCTTGCTCAGCCCAGGGCTCGCTGGTTTTGGCTGAGATTCACTCACCGCCCTCCCCGAGGGCTGAGATGTCCCCCCACAGGTGTGGCAGTGCTGGTACCACAGGTATCGCTTCCTCTCTTTTCCTTCCCGAAAAATTAAAAGTATTTACTCACAGAGCAAAACCTAAGCAGACTAAGAAATGCACTCATTTTCCATGTGACAGGTAGAACAGAGTCCTCTGGGCTCCCTTCCTTCCTCTGCCTTTCCAAGCAGGACCTGCTTCCCCTACATTTCAAACAAGATTTTGGGGTTTGTTGGTTTGATTCTGCAGCTTCAGGTTTTCTCACTGCAGGGCAACGTGTGCTCTTCTCGTAGAAGAATTCTTGTGTTTTATAGAAGAACTTGTGAGTCTAAATGGCAAAGTGAAGGAAAAGGAAGTAAACTGGTTATTGTGCCAGAAACACTCCTGGCACTCCTCCCATTTCTGTTTTCCCTTACATTATAAAGCTGGAATAAATCAAAGTGAGCAATACACTGGCGAACTGATGAAAGGGGAGCAGAATCAGCACTCTGGTCCCTTGTACTGATATAAAAAAGGTGTAGTCCCATGCAGGCAACAGTTTGCCTGAATTACAAGTGGTGGGGATGGAGAATAGCCCTGGAGTGTTTATTAGCAGTCATAACCTTAATCAAATAACACTCAAGAATATGTAAAGAAATCTGTTCCACTGCAGCCTCCCAAGCCAAATAAAGGAGTAAATGGGACTTCTATCAAAAATCCCTTTTAAAACTCATGCATGCTGGGTTCTAAAAAAAAAATATCTCCCTATTTCTTGGGGAACAGCCAAAGCTCCAGAGGAGCTGCCCGAGATCAAACCAGCAGCCCAGCGTGCCAGGCATTCAGCTCTGCTGGACGCAGCTCCAGCGCTGGGGAGAGGGGATGCTCCAGCGGGAACCTGCCTGCTCAGGACACGTGTGCAGGGAGGAGGGTGACGAGGATGCTCCCCCAAAGCATCCAGCCAGGTTGGGTGGGGCTCTGAACAGCCTGGTCTAGCAGGAGGCATCCCTGCCCGTGGCAGGGGGATGGAATGAGGTGATTTTTAAGGTCCCTTCCAATCCAGACAGTTCTGGGATTTCATGGTCATCGGCCCCACAGGCGTCTCCCAGCTCAGAGATCTCCATCTGCCCACTCCACTTTGCAGGGCAGGAGCCTCATTCACCCCCTCTCCCCCATCCATGGGGCTGCTTCAGTCGAGGTTTGCTTGATGTTATGTGGAATTACTTGGGGGAAAAAGAAAGGAAAGAAAAGAAACAGACTCTGTGTAATAGAGGTGCATGTAAATAATCACTGCCCTAATCCCCTCTGACAATGAAAGATATCCAACCAGAAATTGTTCGAGCCTGTAACTCAACCTGAAATTTAAGCACAAGGAAGTCGTGTCAAAAGGGGACTTGGGTTCCCATAAAAGCCTCTCTACTTCCAGACCCTGGGCCCCTTAGCCAAAAAAACAGAGCAAACTTCCAGACATAACATCTGAGAAGTGCAGGCCTCTCAAAGGGACTCGCTGCAGAGACAACCACCAGGAAAACAAGCGGAGGGAAGGAAGCCTCGGAGCCCAGATGAAGTACCTGCCACGGAACAGAGGCACGGTTTCCATCAGAGCTGCAGCAGGCCGTGGTGCATTATCCCAGCAGGGCTGGAGAAAGCCCTCTCAGGGAAGGCATTCCAAACCAGACTGGACAAAGCCCTGGGGAAAGCCGTGGCTGCAGCCTGTTCTCCTTCGCTCTTGTGCAACAGCCCTGAAGTTGATGCATGACAGAAGAATCCAGCGTGGTGTAGGAAGAGGAGACCCTGGGCAGAGAGGGGGGATTGGTGACCTATTCATGGTTTCAGTTCTCTGGCTCCATCACTTTTATCCCACTAAGGACTCACGGAGTGTGAGTTCCACAGCAGGAAACCCTGCTGGAAGCAGCACATGTCACCTGGAGAGTGGGGGAACCTCCCGAGGAGCGAGTCCTCCTCTCTGTATGAGGACACCTGAGGTGGGCACGTCCCTGGCAGCCAGTGAAGGTATCAAAGAGAAGCATCAAGAGCCAAATTTTGGGCTACTTTTAAGAGCAGAGGGCCAGGTCATGATCCAGCTTTTGGTTTTTCGCAAAGGGAGAGCACCCCTAGGAAGGCACTGTCTTTTCCAGGGCCAGCAGCCAGCCTGCCCATTCCCTGGCTCCAGGCACCTCGCCTTGCCTGCCCCGCCTCAGCAGCTCCTTGTGGACTGCCAGAAACCCAGGTCGCTTTCCAGCCACAAAGCACAGAGGTGAGTCCAGGGTATTTCGGTGTCCCCCCTCACAGCAGCATTCCGAGGTCCATGAGAAAGATCCCTGGGGGGTGAAAGAACCTGTCACTGCTCTAGAGGAACCCCACACTTAAATAGAGAAGAGCTGCCTCCATAGCACACCCGGAAATCTCCTCCACAGCTGAGCCACAGGACTAGGGAGTGGTGGGGATGTGGAAACAGCATCACTGAACAATCAGAGCTGTTTGAGAGCAGGTCACAGAGACATGGAATGGTTTGAGTTGGAAGGGACCATCCAGTTCCACCCCCTGCCATGGGCAGGGACACCTTCCACTATCCCAGGGTGCTCCAGGCCCCATCCAGCCTGGCCTTGGACACATCTTAGGCTGCGATGCCCAGTGACTGTAGCTGATCTTGTCCAAACCTGGCCTCGAACACCTCCAGAAACAGGACAGCCACAGCTTCTGGGGGCACCACGTGCCTCACCCTCCTCACCGCACACAACTCCCTCCTAATACCTAAATTTGCCAATATCCAACTTGCTTGACCCTCTTTAGCTTCAGACCCCCACCAAGGCATCAGCTTGTGCTCCCAGTGCCTCCATGGCCCCAGCTGCTCCTGCCTCTGGTCCGTGCCGCCCGCACGCTGCGCCCTCTGCACGCGGCATCACCCTGATGGAAGAGGAATCTCTAGAGGAAAGTGTTTGGAAAACAAGGAGCAGCCTGTGGAGAGCAAAGCTGTTCAGCTGCAGGACTGCACAGTTTCCCTGGGCTGGGAGCAGTGCTGGCTGCGCTCATCCCTCTTTACCCAGAGCCTGCGGACACAGGATGCCGCTGGCGCTGAATTCCCGCTGCGTGCGGCAGGACGCCTCCCCTGACACACCAGAGAGCTCCTCTCTGCTGGTTGGGAATTTCCAATGGGACGGTTTCTCATCGGAAAATGCCAATACACTGAAATCAAAGCTCATTGTGGGAACGTACCAGTTTCAGGGAATCTTTCATGGGAAACTTCTCCTCAAGCCCAGGCTGGAGCTTTCCCCTTGGGAAGCGTGAGCAAGGGCTCTCCACACTCCACATCCCCGTCACTTGGCAGAGCTGGCGGTCCCCAGGGATGGGGACACCCCCACCCCCTCTGGATTTTCTCTGCCCCATGTCCCCATCCCCAGGACCCCTCACTGTGAGGTTCCTGGCCCCACAGATTGATTTTACCCCCGATAAAAGCTGTAACCCCCAGGACACAGACTCTTCGCCCCGAGGGCAGGACATTATCCCAGGACATGGGAAGTGCAGGTTGGAGGTGAAGCCACGCTTGCTGGCATGTTTCACTTCTAGATCACTGCCCTGCCAGCTTTTCCTGAGAAAAACCAGGCAGAGCCTTGGGATCACCCTGAAGGAGGGCTGGAAACGGGCTCAAATCTGGGAGACGCTCCCATGCGAGAGCTGGGCTCTGCCCTGCACGGCGCTCGCAGGGCGGTGTGGTGGCAGGGGGTGGTTCCCGAGGGTCCCCTGTCCACAGGGGCTTTCCCTTGTCCCTCGCAGGCCCTGCGATGGCCGAGACAACAGCACCACCTTGTGACTCTGCTTGGCCTGGGACGGGATTTTCGGGATGACCCCGAAGCTCCCTCTCGTGGATCCGCAGCCGGCGGGTCACAGCAGCCCAGATGTTCCTCTGCACGTCAAGGCCGGGTTGGACGGGGCTTGGAGCAACCTGGGCTAGTGGAAGGTGTCCCTGCCCATGGCAGGGGGTGGGATGAGATGAGCTGTAAGCTGCTTTTCAACCCAAACAATTCTGTTACCCCACCATCCCTTGAATTGGAGGGTTGGGAGCAGGCCTGAGGGCAAACCACACTTTGCTGCTTGCCTGCTCCCCAGAATAAAAGATTTTGGAGAAACCCTTCCTGGGCATGGCAGGACACAGCGTGTTCACCCCCGAGTCCATCCACAACACCCAGGATCCACACGGGAACAGGGTGTGAGCAAAGGTTTGTCCTTGGGGTGGGCAAGGCTGGGTCTGACAGCTCAGAGTGCCGCTGCAGAGCACGAGACACGGATTTAGGAGCTACCAGGTCCCACTGTGTTTGTTTCCCCCAAAAAATGGGAAGAGCTCGGGTCCTTCTTGAGGGGCTCAAAGCCAAGGGAGGTGTCTCCACCTGGCCCTGCAGTGCTGGGGCCCGCAGGCACAAACCTTCCAGGCAGCGTAACAAATGGACGAGGTTTTTGGCAGTTTAAGGTTGTTTCAGGAGGATGCTTCCTGCAAACACTGTTGCAATGCTGCCAGTGCCTGCCAGGCCTTCCACACCTGCAGGATCAGAGCTGGCACTTTAACGGGATTTGGGACAGCGCTGGAGGGGATTTACTCATGTGGAACTGTTCCTTTTCTTTCCCACGTGATTTCTTCCCCTACTGCAACCATTTTCTAATTTCGCATTATGGTGAAATCAGGTCCTTCTGAATTTTTCCCCCAGAAGGACCCAGAGGGCTCAGAGATTGCAAAACCTCCTGGTGCCACCTTATCTGCCAGTGCTTGTGCCGCACTCCAGGCTAAACACAGCTGCTGCCAAGCACAAGAGATGAACTTTCCTTGAGGACAATACAAGCGTAAGGAGCTTTTTAAAGGGTATTAGGAGCTTTAGATGTAGCTTTAGTTCTGTGTTTGCCACCCCAGAGAAGGACTGTAAGTCCTGTTCTCTCACGCTGACCTCACACCCGCATGTTTCAAGGTACCTGTTGCGTGCCCTTCTCCCTCAGCCATGTAATTTTCCTCTCAAGCCACAGCAAAGAAGTTCAGATTTCACACAAACTCACAGAACCAGCACAGCTGGAAGGGACCTTCAAGATCATCAAGTCCAACCACCAACCCAGCAACATCATAAAAACCCCTAAACCATGTCCCCAAGTGCCACATCCAGACACCGCCACCATCCTGGGCAACTTACTCCAATGCCTGACCGCTTTTTCAGTGAACCTTTTTCAGATATCCAGTCTGAACCTCCTCTGACACAACTTCAGGCAGTTTCCTCTGGTCCTTTCACTGGAGACATGGCAGAGCAGCCTGACCACCTCCTCACTACACCCTCCTGTCAGGGAGCTGTAGAGAGAAATGAGGTGTCCCCTGAGCGTCCTCTTCTCCGGACTGAGCAACCCCAGTTTCCTCAGCTACTCCAGAGATTTCAGTGCTGTTCCCCTCCTTCCCTCCATGCAGTCTGACTTTTTCATTCCTACTCATTGTGCTGTGGAACTGCTCTCAGCCTCCCTGCATCCTCTGCCTCCCTGGCCTACACTGCTCTCCAGCTCCATGGAGACACTTTTCCAAGGCTGCCAGGACCTTTCCGCACTGGAGCGAAGCCTCGCCGTGTCCCTCGCCACGTGCGCTGAACCTTCCAGGGAATATCCTGCCTGACGGCGTGCCAGCCTTGTTGTTGTCCGCTATCGATGAGATAATGTCTCTCAAATCTGGATCCCTGACACGAGGGCGTTCAGCCCCCTTTTGCTCATGGCTGCATTCCAATTTCAGGACAGAAATGACCAGGAGAAATATGAGAAGTTAGTGACATTCTTGGCTAGGGGATGGTCGGCCTGGCGTGGAAAGGAATGTGATCGAAAGAGATCAGTGTTATTTTCAAGGCCTTGTTGTGTGATGCACATTCGTACGCGCCGTTCCAAAGAGGCTTTTGGGCTCCAGGTGAAGCTTGCCGAGGTGGGTGGAACAGGTTATTTTTGTTGATGGAGAACACTGGGACAAGAACAGCCTTTAAAAAAGAATTGTGATGCACTGTGGCTGTTTATTCCCTGTTTTCCTTGAGATAGAAGAGCTGAGGGATGGACAGGAATGCATCCTGCTTTTCCAGGCAGGTGCTGGCAGGACTATTGCCAAAAACCACTGTGAGTGCCCTCCTCACAGTGATGCCTTATCCTGGTCTGAAAATTAAGAGAGCTGAGCACAGTTAAGAGGGAAAAAGGGTTTTACCTTGGTGTTTATTTAAGGATCCTCAGGGGCGATGAAATGCACATCGAAATGCACCCCGAAATGCCCCCCGGAGAAATGGCCCCCACGATGTGATGAGTGTGCAATTAGAGGCCTTGTAAAAATTAGCACATCTATCAAAGATTCTTCAATGAGGGACTTGGGTGACACCCCCCACCCGAGGGACCCTCCCCCTGGATGGGCCTGTCTTTGTTTACAGAATGTGTTCTGGAGAGGACCTTGCTTTCTGGGGTTTTTAGAATGTTTGGTCTCTAAACTTAACGAAATACTGGGTCTAAGAGGAGTTATCAAACTTAAAGAATTATAACTATGTAAGCTAAAGGCACAAGGAATATATAAAGCTATATAAAAGAGTGTAAAAAGGGGGTATAAAAGAAAAGCAAAAAATCATCATGGCATCAACAGGAGAGGGGGATTTTCAGCTGGTGCTTTGGAGATGCACACGAGTCTGGGATAAAGCTCTCAGAACACGCGAGGATGTGTCTGAAAGCGCGCTGAGAGTGGCAGCCAGAAAAGCCAGGTTGTAGAATGCACTTGCACAGACAAAAGGAAAAGCTTCATGGTCTCGATGGAGTGGTGGGAGCCCAGAGCAGCCTTGGTGCAGTACAGGCACGTTGGCTTCTGCGATGGTGATGAGGTGCAATGCTGGGAACCACCCGCCAGTCACGCCAGCAAAGCTCCAGCATCTTCATCGCTTTGTCACAAAAGCAGCAACAAGAAGCAGTCTCCGTCCTCTCGGAGTTACCCGTTCCAGCAGCGACTTCCTCTCCCAGGGCTGCCTCCAGAGGGGCACGGGAAGCAGTCTGGGTGAGAAACAGGAGCGCAGTTTGGGTGCTGGTGTCTGCAGCACGTGCATGCTCGTGATGAGGGAGGAATCCAAGACTTTTTGTTGGCCTAATCAGATAAAAATCTTGCTGAGATCCCTACCCAGCGCAGGAACACGCTCCCGTCGCACAGACAAATTCCTCCAGTGGCCCTGACTGTACAGGAGGCAGATAAGCACCAGAGCATCTGCTGAGGGGATGAGATTACCCAGAGCTAATGCTCTAAAAGTGGCTGCAAAGATGAGCAAACTGGAGAATACTTCACAGACAGAGCATTCAGCAGCATTTTTGCAGTAAACAAATCCCAAGAGCTCTCGGCCATGGCAGGGAGGGGAGCTTAGCTCTGTTTGCTGTGCCAGGACTTGTGTCCTGCCTCCTGTGCCAGCCAGGCTCAGAGAGGATGAGCCCTGACCTGCCAACCTGACCTCAGGTAACCCCAGCTCACCTCCCGGGGCTCTTTCTGCGAGAGTTCCTGGGACACCCAGAAATGGCACCACTTATCCCAGAATCCCAGAGCAGTTGGGCATGGAAGGGATCTTAAAGGTGATCTTGTTCCCAACTCCCTGCCACGGGCAGGGACACCTTCCACTAGCCCAGGTAAGTGGAATTCTAGTCCTTCTAGGGGAAGCCCAGAGGATTTCTCCGAGGGCTCATAGCTGCCCTCGGGGCGCTGTGCATGTCACAGCCTCACAGCAATCAAGTGAAGCTATTAAATATCAATCACTTCCCATGAAGTTGACGTTTTTAATCCTCACGCTGCCTTCTCTTTTCACACACTGGTGGCTGGGGCCTTTCCCCACTGTGAGGGCTTTTCCCCCCTCGCCTTATTGCTCCCTCCCACTCGCAGCCGAGAATTAAAAGACATAATAAAGAGCCCTTGGAGCGGATTGGGGGGGTGGGAGCGGTGCGTAAAAAAGAAAGCAGGTCCCTTGCTGGAGCCAGGGATTCATCTGCCTCTCCCCGTGGAGATGAAGAGGCCCTTTCACCCCAGCAACCAGAAGGTTGAAGCTGGATATGTGCTCACCAGCACGGCCGGGGCCGGGAGCTGCCAGCCCGGGGTGTGACGGCGGTGACATTTCTCCCTCAGATTAGAGGGCGCGGTGCAGAAACGCATTAGAGTTGCTGGGGAGACTGTCCCTCCATGAGGCCGCACGCTTGGGAGCGAGCTGGGGTAGCTATGAAACGGGGCCCAGCGTGGCTTCGAGCCCTCTCTGCGGATCGAGGTTAATGAGAGCTGCCCAGCCCGCCGTGCCCACCGCGCCCTCCCAGCGCGGGCCAGACCGGCCGCAGGCGGGAGCCCAGCGCCTCCAATATCCCCACCCAGCGCCCCCGCTTTGTTCTCCGCTCCTGCCCGGCGATTTTCATTACAAATATCCTCTTATTGTGCGCTCACGGAGGGAGAGGGAGGCGGGAGAGGGCCCACACAAAGAGAAAGAAAAGGCTGCTTGCTAGAAAACCAGTAATTACAGGGCTGGGGCTTTCCTGGAGGAGGATTCATACGGATTCGACATGGCAGTGGTTCACACGTACGGACCCTCCAGGGGCAAGCTCCCGGTTTGATTTCATTATCAGCAAGCTGGGCTGCCGGGGGACTTCTGCCCCGAAATGAGTTCCCAGAAAGGGGAGGTTGCACTTCTTTTATTAGTGGCTTTGAAAGCAGTTTTGCTGCTGCCCCTCAAAGCCTTTGCTTTTGCTCGGGCACGGGATGGGAGAGCACAAGTGCCACGAGTTGGGCTGTCAGCGCAGCCTGTCGTGGCCAGTTAGTGTGGGAAAACTTCTTACAGAATCCCACAATGGCTTGGGTTGGAAGGGACCTCAAAGCCCATCCAGTGCCACTCCCTGCCATGGGCAGGGACACCTTCCACTACCCCAGGGTGCTCCAAGCCCCGTCCAGCCTGGCCTTGAACTTCCAGGGATGGGAATCCCCATCTCTCAGGTTTATTATTTATAATATTTATTTAGCAAAATCTGGTTGACTCAACCCTTCAAACATCTCCTAACCCCAGACACGTGGAGACTCTGCTCTCACAGATAAGTCAAATCTCTGTCCTTTCACAAGGGAGGTAAAACATGATCCAGGTGTACATGGATGCAGATAAGGTCTCACAGGAACCAAACTCGACCTTTATGTACTCACTTGTCACAGGTAGCGGGTGGTTTTCAGGCTAGGTGGGGCAGCTCAGCACCCAGAGCATGGCAGTGTTGGGATGTTTGCACAGCTCTGGGCCAGGTACAAACCCCATTTGACACCTGGGTGAAACGGTGGCTCAGATTAACCAGGCCAAGTCCATGCAGGAGCTCTGGGAGAACCCAGCCTGTGCCCTCCCTGCTCAGAAAGCGTGTTAGACGCCTCTCCCCTTCCCTAATGCCTCCTCACGTATTGGACACGGATCTGAAAGGGGGCCTGTTTGGGGTCACTTTACACCATTTCTCTGGGAAATGCATCTCAGGACCAGATTTTCACCTTCCTTGGTGCTTTGCCAACAGCTCTGGGACATTTGTAGGACACCTCGCAGTGGCAGGGCTGATGACGAGACAGAAACCTAGAGGGAAGATGTTTCTGCCATTTTTAGGCAAGTTACTCTTGATCTTTTGTGCTTTTACGATGTGCACAAGACAAGGACCAGCACATCAATGCACTCTGCAGTTTCAGAGGTGAGTGCACTCGTTTGATGACAAACAGTACCAGATCTGCTGTCATGGACACAGCCCCCAGGAGCAGAAGTCACTTCATTCCCTGTCAGCTCACAAACAGCATCTACCTCTGTTCTTGTGGCTGTCTGGATCCACTACTCTTGGAACAAATGCAAACTGGAGTCTGGGTTTCAGATAACCCAAATCTGCTACTAAAAAAAAATCCCAGACTGGTTTGGGTTGGAAGGGACCTTAAAGCTCATCTCGTTCCACCCCCTGCCATGGGCAGGGACAGCTTCCACTACCCCAGGTGGCTCCAAGCCCTGTCCAGCCTGGCCTTGGACACTGCCAGGGATGGAGCAGCCACAGCTGCTCTGGGCACTCTGTGCCAGGGCCTGCCCACCCTCACAGGGAACAATTCCTTCCCAGTACTTACTCTAATTCTATCCTTCAGCTTAAGGCCATTCCGCCTTACCCTATCCCTGCATGTCCTTGTGAGAAGTCCTTCTCCAGCCTTCTTGGGAGCTCCCTGAGGTACTGGAAGGTGAGCACTGGAAATGAGTCCCAGGTTAGTGGTTTGGCTCCTCGCAGAGACAGGCTGACTCACAAACTCAGACCCCAGCCCAGCATTTGGTTTCCAAACATGCCGAATGTTGCTTTGGTTCTCTCTCTTAATTCCCATCGTCTTTTCTTTCTCTCTTTATTTACTTCTTAATTTCCATGGGTCTTAATTTCCTGCACCCCGAGCCCTGCTGAGCCCAGGCCCTGCCTACATGGGATTGCACTCCACAGCCTTTCCCTCCTCAGGGAAAGGTCAGGGATGGAGGTTAGTGTGGCGGGGAAGAAAGGCAGCAGCAGACAGACAGAGAGCTCTCATAAAGGTCTGGCTGTGAGCCTCTCTGAGAAAATGTCAGCTTGGGGAGGCTGTAACAGCTTTAATCTGCAGTACAAGGGGATTAAAGGACTCGTTCTCACAGGACAAAAGGGAACGGAGGGAGCGGAAGGAGCGGAACAAGGGGAGAATGGAGCCTGCAAGGGGAGGAAGGGAGAAAGTTAAAGAGCTCAGCTCTAAAGAGCATCAGGGCTTAAAGAGCTCCGGCTTGGAGTGTAATAAATGTGAAGTGGCCTGCACAGAAAAGGGGCTTTGGCCAATGGCTTGGCTTTGCTTTTTCACACTAAGCACACACACTTCAGGCAAGGCAACTTGTTATGTTTGGCTTTGTTGATTTTCAGGGGCAAAGGAGTAGGAGGGGGAAGCAGAAGGTTAATGAGGCTCTGCCAGATGCGACACTCAAGAGGAGCAGTGGGCACTCTGTTTTAAACAGTGGTTTAGGGGCTTTGATCCTCACCCCTGCTGTCCCTCAAACCCTCCTTGTCCTTGAGGGCCGGGGAAGAGTGGAGGGGCCTGGGAACAGGAAGGAAGGACGTGGAATTGCGGGACACTGTCCTCAAGTACTGCTTGAGCAACCTTTTCACCCGCTCAGCAAGGCTGGGAGAGGAGGAGTGGGATTGAAAGGGCAGGGAAAGAAGGAGACTTTAAATACTTTTCAAAAGGGAAGAAAAAAAACCAGCTCAATGCATCAGTTGCAGGAGATGTAAAGGCCACAGAGCCACCAACAGGGACAAGCAGCTGTGCTCCAGCAGGGAAACCAGGCACTCCAAACCAGCTCAGGTACTGCAGGAAATGGAGGCTCTCAGGGCCAAACCTCAAACCAAGGCAGGGCTGCTTTGCCCGATGAGCACGGTTTGGACACGGCAAATATTCCCAAAGGCAGGTGGACCTTTCCCCCCATCAAGGACATACGTTAGTCTTCCAAAATCTTTGAAGAAATGACAGGAGAGGAAGGTAAGACACCACCCACGAGTCCTGAGTTTCTCCCACGAACACACTCACCAGCCTCAGGAACTGGCAGAGGAGAAAAGCAGGTTTCCAGCAGCCACTGAATTCAACAGGACTGTAACACGTTCCCTCATCTTCCACATCACCCACCTTCCCAGCTCCACACCCTTACGAGCCAGGAGAGATGCTCCAGGACAACACCAGGCACAGTCAAATGTCTAAGGCAGCTTTTCCCTGTTTTAGCAGCTCAGCACAGTGCTGGGGCCTGGCTGGTGCTCTGTGCACAAATTCTGCTGAGAAGGGAAAGAAAAAAACCACTTTGTAACCTAATAAGCAAGTTCCAGACAGGAATTACAGAGTGTAACATATCCAGGGGAGACAGGGGCTGCAGTGGCATTAAGGTAGGAAGAATATAATTACCTGACCTGGACTGTGGCCAGGATAATGGTGTTCATTTATTTCAACAAAGCTGGAAGTGCCAAAACCTGGATTTTCCATTTAAACCCAGAAGATGGCAAATCACAGCGCCCTGATTTCATTCCTCCAACTCTTGGCTGGAAGGAACAGTCTGCCTGATAGGGGTGACAAATTAACACCCACCTCGTGTGGCCACGGTGGCAGAGCTCACCCTCAGCTTCACTTGGGAAGCCCGATGGCATCCCAGAGCCGTTCCCGTGGATCCTGAGGCAATGCCTGCATCCTGCAGCACCCAGGACATCCTCCCACTCCCCACGACTCGGCCGCAGGCGGCGAAACCACACTCGGGCACAAATTCAGCCACGGGCTCGGAGCACAGCCCCGAGTTTGATCTGGTATTAATTATCCTGTTCTGCAGAGATAAATGCTTAATCCTCTGGCTGTTGACGCTGGAAGTGGCCCAATCTACCCCGGGGTGGATATGATCCCGGGGAACTTGGCTTCAGCCGTGATCCCGCATCATGTGCTGTACAAATGTTCGCTGCCTTGCAGGGAATGGATTTCATAGGGGGTACGGGCTCCTTCCGTGGCACAGCTAATCCAGAAAAATACATGACCCAAGCACTCATTGTATCAGGTTTTTCTTCCTCCCTCTTGTTATTTTTTATTTTTTTTCCTTTGACATGATATTGTAAATTTCACATGGAATTCCTCATTTTCAGACATTCCCTATTTCCTTACAGCTTACCAGCTTTCCTACTCCAGCACTGGTACCAAGGAAAGCTTCCGAAGCAGCGCTGCCCAAGGGATGTGGAGATGGGTCTGCACAATCCCTGCTTCTACGGGAGTCTTCCCCTGTTTTCCAGAAGAAAGGCAAATGATCCACGCTGCTTCTCTGGTTTTAGACTCCCTGGAAAGCCTAAATCAAGGGGTTTGTGTCATGGAGAAAGCAGCAACGCTGGTGAGGTGGGAAACTGCCCCGATTCCTGACCGAGGACTTTGGTCTTTCCCACGCCTGAGCAGTCCCACTGTGTGCCAGGAGGGAAAACCACGGTCCCACAGCCACTGCCACCCGCCCTGCTGGCCCAGCCATGCATTTGTGACACCTGGGAGACACCTCCCACCCTTCCCCACTTGTTCTTCTCTTCCCAAGGGCTGCCTTAGAGACCAAAGGCAAATTTTAAACTCTGACAGAGAAAGGAGTTTGAAATAAAAGTATTATTGCACACAAGTACTTGGGAATGAAGGTTTGCTCCCCATTTAACAATTAAACAGGTTTTCCAGACAGCACAATTCCACACAGACTGCAACAGCAGCACCACAAATAGCTGATACAAAGGGTTGAGTACAGGAAATAGGACAGGGAGTCAGTGCATGGTGGGACTTCTTTCCCCTAAAAACACAGTTGAACAGTTATTTAGCTTACAGTGGTGCCTTGGAGCTGTACACCACTGCACTCAGCCATACACAGGAGCAATCCCTGCTTCCAGGAAGCTTCCAGTCAACTGTGAGAAACCAAGGCAGCAGGAAAGGAAACACTTCTCCACAAAGTCAGCGAGTGGTGGGCTGGAGGCAGATCACAAACAGCCAGAAGGACCTGGAGAGGGAGAGCTGAGCACCCACCTGAGGATACTGCTCTTTACCTAATGTGACACCAGGCTGCAACCCCTCACTGAGATCAAATCTGGCTGCTCCCACCACCCGCCCTTCAGAGAGGTGGCTGGAGCCTTCTGCAAATTCCTTCTGCAAATTCCTGCAGAAAAAAAGGAGCTTGCTGGGAATGCGACACACACAGAGCGAGCTCGAGTTTTTTTGTCAACCTTGTTTGTTTTACCGAAGCAGTTTTTCTAGTCTTAGTCCAATGGAAATAAACTTTCAGCCCACCTGAATGCAGAAGCTTGTATTTGCCACCATTGTGCTCAATTTAATCCCAAAGTTACAGTGAGGCAAAGGACTCACAGTAGAAAAAAAGCTGAGCTTTTCATTGGATTTGTTTTACTCCTGAACAACACGATGCAGAGAGGGGCTCTTTGCTCCTGGGCAGCTCCACCTCAGCTGTAAGGCTGCACTAAGATCTCCCACGGAGAGAATGGGAATTTGAAGCCCAGCCAGTGAGAGCATGAGAAAGGGCTCAAACCCCTGGTATCTGAGATAAGAAAGGGGGTTCTGGAGAGTAAAACAACCACTCTGCAATTCAGACTCCTTAGGTCTGTTCCCAACTCTGAAATTGACTCTCAGTGCATGTGAGTAAATCTGATTTATCTCTCTCTGCCCCAGCTCTTTGTATCTTAGCACAGAGGGGGACGTTGCTGCTGGGACAACCCCAAATCCTTGCTGCACCATCCCAGTAAAGCAGCAGCCCCCAAACCAGCAGTGATCACAAATTATTTCCATTGGGAGGACTGAATATTCATTCATTTGTATAATTTCAGAGGTGGGGGTTAAAAGCAGGGAGAACTTGGGCTTCTTGGCAGAGGAGAAGTGTCAGCTCGTCCTTCCAGTGCCACATCCAGTGTGTGTAGGGACTGTTGTAGACTTTTGCCCTAACCTGGAGCTGGCAGTGGATAATTTGCACTCCATGATCCTCTTCAGCAAAGACTCTTAATATTATCCCTAACCAATGACAGACCCCAGTCCTGGAGCCCCAAACCCACACAATTAATTAGGAAGCAACAGCAAACGAGCACCCCAGGAGCATCTGGGAGGTCCCCAAGCACAACAGGGCTCTGCTGCATCATCTCTGGCTGGGGGCTCCCTCTCCCCCTCCTGGCAGCTGGGGTGGTAAATGGGAGCAGGAGGAAAAAGGAGGAAAACGGGAGCCTGGCAGTGAAAAACAAAGTGAAGCAGCTGCTCCAAGCAGATATTTAAGGATGTATCTGAGTCCTGCTTCCTAAACTGCTGCTTGGCCATTTGGGATTATTCCAAAGCATTCTCCACATAATCTACTCTTAAAATACTTAATACACACCCCTCTCCTTCTCCAAGCAGGTGGCCAATCTACCATCTCCTGCTGAGAAATGGCTCCAGCAGTGATGCACAACTGCTTTGCTTCATGACATTGGATTCTGCCTGGTCTTGGGCAGAAAAAAATCTATTTGCTGGCAGCAAGGTGATCCCTCCCGATATTTTCCCACAACAGAAGCACAGAGCAGCTCACACTGTCGTGAGTCCATCATTAAGCAGCTCCTTTGGAAAGAGCAGGACAGGCATGCTGGAGTTACCCTGCCTTCTCTCCAAACATGCCACGGAGCATCCAGCTCCCAGAAACAGCAGGCAGTGTCTCCCAGCCTGGCATTCCATGGTTCTGTGAGATGAAACCATCTGGTGCAGCAGCACAGACACTACAGTGATCCTGCATGGCTCCCTCGTGTGGAGTCTCCTTTGGTCTGCAGAGGACACCTTGACCAGCCAAGTCCAGCACTGGTCAGTCCATATTTCTCCCAGAAAATACACCAGAGGTCACCAAACTGGTCTGTTGGTGCATGTTCTGAGTCCTTTTGCACTCCCAGGAACCTGACTGCTGAGCAACATTAGCTCACAAAGCCACTCAAGTCTTGGACAACTTGGAGAAGCAGCTGCCAAATCCACGCTCCGTGACCTGAGGAGCTTTCCAGAGCCCTGCACGGAGCTGCTGCAGCAGCAGGCACAGCAAACCAAAGCCCAGTGCCACAGCACTGAACAGCAGAGCTCAGGCAGTGCTCGCAGGCCCTCTGCTGGGGTCTCACCCACTGGCTGTCCATGACACACATCCAGGATTCCCCCAGGCTCCAAGGGACTCATTCCTCTTCCAGAGCTTGCTGTGACAAGCACGTCTGTGTTGGAGCTGATTTACTTGCTGTGTCCCACATGGGTCAGCTGCTTTTGTCCTGTGCCTTCCAGGTGACTGTCCCAGGGACTAAAAGGTGACTCAGAAAGTACAATACAAGGGAATCCTGAAGTCCAGCCAAGCTACCACTCTTCCCTAGCCTGAGGAGAGTCTCTTTCCCAGGATCACAGTCCGCCCTCCAGCATCCTAGAGCAGTGGCAGGGAGAAGCAGCTGATCTTTGTCCCTAAGGCAGGGCAGCAGCTTTGACCCCTGCTCTCACCTCCCAGGTGTTTGGGTGACGCTGAGCTTCAGCACCACCACATCCACCCTCCATCCATTCCCCACCTTCCTTCTGTGACACGGATTGTGCAGCGCGGGCACAGCGCAGGCTGCTCACACAGCAGGGACAGCACTGCACCTCCCTGCACCTCCCTGCACAACGTTCACCAGCAAGGTCCCGTCACACCAACCCTCTCAGTGCCACGTGGACCCTGAAGCCACAAAAGCAAATCTCCCGTGTTCTCTGCCTGGAGATGTTAGAGATGTCCAGAGAGGTGGGGCAAGACCATGGGGTTTGTGGATTCGTTCCAGGCTCTCCATCGGGTCAGCAATGGAACAGACGCTGCACAGCATCTTCAGCCCCTCACTCTGGGTTTGATCCACCACCCAGCTGAAACAGAGAAGCCTGGAAGCAGCTTCATTTAGCACTGGCTGGAGAAATTCCTTACAGGAAGCTCCCAGGCACGTTCAGTAAAGGCTGAAAATCCAATCATTCCATGCCTGTGGCTGCTTCTCTCCTCCACTGCTGGGGGCACCAGCCCCGGTTAAAGTGCTGGGACACCTTTGTCCGGGCCACTGCAGGCACATGGTGTGGCAGCTGCAGCCTTGGGCTCCTTGCTGGAGCCCTTCAGAACCAAGAACTCCAGCAGAATGTCCAGGAGGCAGAACACCAGGTGCCTGGAATGGAGAAAAAACAAAGCTTAGGGTGGTCAGGGCAGGGGAGGCAAAGCTCAGCACAAGGAAGGAACATTCCAGTGCTCCAGGGAAGAAAGGAACAATATTGGGTCCCCAGAAGAAATGTTTCCAGGGGTGGTTCAGCTTTTTTTCACCTCCCCCAAACCAGTGGGTGCTGAAGCTGCTGAGCAGCACAGAAAACACAAATGCATCTTGTGTTTAACAGGATCACAGGATCACTGAAGACAGAAAAGACCTCTGAGAACACTGAGTCCAACCTGTGCCCGATGCCCACCTTGCCAACCAGACCAGAGCACTCAGTGCCACGCCCAGTTGTTCCCTGGACGCCTCAGAAGATGGGGACTCCAAGACCTCCCCAGGCAGCTCCTTCCAATGTTTAACAAACCTTTCAGTGAAGAAATACTTCCTGATGTCCAGTCTGACCCTCATTTCTCTGCTGTCCATCACCAAACCCTTTTCTTCCAGACTCACAGCATTGGGAATAGACAAAAACACCCCCTACACAGAGCTGCAGCTCCTCCCAAACCAAACTAAACCACCATTTGTCTTACTTCCCTGACATCCACCAACTAAGCAGGCCAAACAACATAATTAACATGACTGGCTCAATAATCTGCAGTCAGAATGAGGTCCTGGACATGCAGATGCCCCCTGATATTGCAAGTATGGAATAACAAGCTGGATGTGTTCGGTGCCAAGCACTGGGAATGGCACAGCAAAACCCCGGGTGCAGCTCTCAGACCCCATCAGAGGCACCAGGGTAAAGAACACAATCCCATACCTGTTGATCACAGGCTGGCTCAGCGACTCCAGCACCAGGTTCCAGCTCATCCGACACTTACTGGTCCCGAGGATTTCCTGGATCACATCTGTAAGTGTTGGAGACAAAGCTTTAGGAGCTGCATATTCCCACAGGTCAGTCTTCTCCTGGTGGGTGCTGAATCAAAGCTTACGATGGTGCTCTGAGCCTGGGACAGGAGGGAGTGCCAGGAAAGCATTCCTGGCTGGAAGGGCACGTACTAGCAATGCTTTTTCATTCCCAAAGGACAGTGAGGGCCCTTTACACTACATCAAGGAGTTAAAAGTTCAGACTGCACTCACATGGATTAGGCAGCAGCTGCTTTAATGCCAAAGGTCCCCGTGTCAAACTTCAAGAGAGGGAAATCCAGTGCAGCTGGGCTCGGGATTTCAGTCCAGTGGAAAAGCCACAGGCTTTGCATGGTGACTTTCCTCACCATGGGAGCCTCTGGCAGCAGGTGGGAGCAGAGCTGTGCCGAGCCCTGCCTGGGTGAGGCGGCTCAGCAGGAACTGTGAGCACTGAATCACGGCCTGGCTACATCCGGGAATCGCCAAGACACACATCCTTTCCCTCCCAGCTGGGCTGCTTCCCAAATCCTTACACAAACTATCCAGAACTGGAAAACTCCGGGTTTTGCTTGCAGGAAACCATCAAACCTCAAGGGTCATGAAGGTTTCCCAGTGCCTTGGCACGAGCAGACTCCATCTCTGCATTTAACCACATTTCCAGAGATTCCGGTGCACCGGAGTGTTCCCCAGCCACTTTCCTGTCCCACGGGCAGCTGACAAGTCTCTGGGACACACTTACTGGGCAAGATCCCCATCAGGCTCTGCAGAGCCTGCTCTGCTGTTGCTGCCTTCTGCTCCTCTGTCCTGGGGGGTTTAGGCACTGCTGGTAAAACTCCTCCAGGCCAGATGGATTCCTGGAGCAACTGGAGGTACTGGACCCAGCGCTGGGTGCAGGTCAGGGTAACCATCTGCACTTCCAGCCACCTGCAGAACAGGGAGAGAGACAAAGGTCAGGGAAAGTCTGGCTTGGGACCAAGTTGGGATATTTCTGCCCATCAAGAGCCCTGGAAGGGTAAATCAGCTCCCTGGGTTTGTTAACGTGCAGTTTTCATGTCTGCACACCAAAGATTTTCACAAGTATTAATTAGCTGAGTTTTCCATGCACCAGAAGTAGGAGATGTTCCCTGTGTTACAGACAAACACAGGAAAAACAAAGGCCATAAGAAGCCCCATCACCGTGCTAATCACAGGAACCCAAGTGAATCACTGGTCACTACAGGAAGGCCAGCTCAGGGATCTGACTGGCCTGAAGCTCTTAAGTTATCTCCAGGCACAATCTGAGACAGAGCTGGAGGCACTGGTGTTTAACTACAGACAACTCTCAAGAAGGACTAGAAGGACATGAGCTCTGCTCTGGCAGCCTCTGCTCCTTTTATCAGTCTCTCTGCTACCAACACACTCCAGGGATGGCAAGCCATGAATACCCTGATTCTTCACTCCCCTCTCATCCTGCTGTTCATCCTGCTGTCCATGGTTCCCTGCTGTTCAGTCCTGCTCCACCACTGATGGCAAGCAATGAAATCATAGAATCCCCCAATGGTTTGATTTTGGGACCTTAAAGCGCATCTCATTCCACCCTGGACAAGGACACCTTCCACTATCCCAGGGTGCTCCAAGCCCTGTCCAACCTGGCCTTGAGCACTTCCAGGGATGGGGCAGCCACAGCTGCTCTGGACAACCTCTGCCAGGGCCTCCCCACCCTCACAGGGAAGAATTTCTTTGTTCCCATCCAAAACCCAAGAGAACTGCTGATGGTCCCTCCCACTGGGTCAGGACTGTGCCCTTTTTACAGTAACCACCTGCAAATCCCAAAATCCCTGCTCCACAAAAGGGCTCGGAGGCGTTTGCAGCTGCACTGGGATGATGTGTCCCCACCACCCGAGCGCTGGCCAGGGACAGTTCCTAAATCAACCACGTGGACCAGACACGGAATCACTTCCCATGTCACAGCACAAGCCACAGCCGTCAGACAGAACTTGCACTGCCTGAAGTCTTTCCCTTGAGAATCAGCAGAGGCTGTGGATGAATCCCACAGAGGCCACAGGATGGTTCCCTGGTTTAGCAGGACTCGGGCTGCAGCGCTGAGGGTGCCGCTGGCCTCGCTGGCGGGAGGCTCCGGAGCAGAGCTGGGAGTGCCGGCACGGCGCTGGGCTAGGGAAAAGGCTCGTGATTGCGCCAGTACTTCAAGATTCCCAGAGGAGAGGAGTCGGCCAGCAGGGCCAGGAGACCCGTTCCTCTTGGCAGCTGGTGTTCGTGCTTGCAATTCCGTCACCACTACGCCCCGGCAGCTCCGAGTACATCCAAGAGCCCTGCCAAGGCAAACTTTATTTAACCTGCGCTCTGCCAGACTGTCTGCATTCTTCCTGGGCGAGGCATTCGGGCCAAGGGTGTCCTTCCCCACACGACTGGGGAGTCGGGAACAGCAACAGCCAAAGGTGAGCAGGGCAAAGGAAGCAGGTTGGCATCAAGAGGGGCAGGGCTGCGGTGTGAGGATCCCTTTGTGGGCAGGAAACGAGGTGCAAACAGCAGATGTTGAGGGATGCACACCTAGGAAATGCCAGCTGGAAAGCAAAGGACATTAAAAATCCTGCAGAGGAGCCTCGGTGCAGCGGTAAGGCCTGGCAGGTCTCAGAGCAAGGGGCATAGGGGGTGTTCCCAGTGCTCCCAGGACCGGCACTGGGAATGGGCAAGCACATCCTTCATGCTCAGCATCATCATGGACCTGGAGTACGGATGCTGCTGTGAGATAATGCCCGAGGTGCAAACCTTCCACCTGTCCTAGAGGGCAAAATGTCACATCCCAGTCCTGCCTGGGAAAAGCCATGTTGGAAATAAAATTAGAAGGGTTTTAATCTCCAGCCATCAGCAGATTTTAACGCTCTGGATCATGTTAAACCCTCCAGCTATTCTCAACCAAATTAAAGTGTTAAACTGTGACTTCTCTAGGGGCAAGAGTTTTCATTAACATGGTTTTTCATTAGCATGGCTTTTCATTAACATGTTTTCTTACACAACCTGCTTTCCTAGCTGAGAAACCATCTGACAAGCAACAGAAGTTCAGAGACTTGGGGACAGAGCTGCAAAGAGTCAACCCTGCACCAAGGGGGAACAGATTGAACATTGACTCCAAACTCATTACACCAACAGCCACTTTCCAGCCTTTAAAAGGCTGCAGAAAGCAAAGAACAAGCTTTCTTTTTTCTTAGAGACCTTCCTAAAATAGCAAAATAATCAAGCAAGTAGTGGACAGAGAGAAAGTTGAACCTACAGAGGACAGCACACATTTCCAGACAGCTCAAGAGCAAGCTGAGAACTGACAAATGCTGGAAGGCCCCACACAAACAACCTCCTGTTTCCAGCTCATGTATGTCCATAAAAACACCAGAATTAGGCAACAAGGCCCCCAAGTAACACCCCTGAATGTGATCACATACTGTGAGCAGGCGAGTGCTTACAGGTCTTGATTCCCACAGTTGTGCAACACCATTGAGGGATTTTCTTCCTGAGTCTGGCAGCTCACTGCCTTCCGCTTTGGGAAGCACAGGGCAGGATCTGGGAACGGCTCCGGGGGTCTCCACACAAGCTCCTGAGGAGAGGCCAACTTGTCCCATTACATGGTGCTCGGACAGCTGGGGAAGAAGCACCCAAACCCACAAAGTTTACAAAGAACAGCGAAGGAACTAAACAGGAAAAGGGGCAAGAAAGAAGGAGAAACCAAAGCCAGGTGCAAATGGAACAGAGACTAAAGCACCTCTGCTGTGTCAGTGTGTGGAGCCATTCCGAAGGCACTGGGAAGAGGAGAGCTGTCAGCACTGGTCCATGTGGCTCTAAATCCACTCTGGGAGAGCAGCTGAGGCTTTGAAAGAAAATCTCAGGGATTCTTCCTCCCTCTCAACCACAGCCAACCATCAACACCCATTTTGGGGGATCACATTCCATCCCAACAACACAGGGGCAGCACCAGCAGCATTTAAACTGCGAGGAGCAAAGTACTTCACAGAATCACAGAGTATACTGAATTGGAAGGGACCCACAAGGAAAGTCAAGTCCAACTCCAGGCCTTGCACAGGACATCCCAAGAATTCCACCTCAACTCCCACAACTGCAGCTGCAACTCAGGGAGAGTCACATCAACTTTACTGAAAATCCCTACCTGAGTAAAGCTCAGAAAATGGCAAACTGACCTTTCCATCACGCAGACTCTTTGCACCAGGACTGGGATTAACATCTCAGGAGCTCCAAATATCTGTTGGTTCAAAGATGACCTTCACCAGTAGGTCACAGATGATTTTTTGTGCTATTAAAGGCCTAAGCATTTGAGATTCATGTGCCACATCGAAAGCACACACACGCTGCTCCCAGGTAGAAATAAATCCACCAAGAAACGTAAATAGACCTCTCTCTTTATTTTATTTTTGGATGGCTGATGAGTAACTATTTTCATTCTGCTATTTCATGAAGAAATAGCCTTAATAAGAAAGAAAAAATAAACCCATCACAGAACCATCTCCTTACACTTCAGCTGAGACCAGAAATAGATAAAGCGACCTCCTGGGCTCAGACACTCGAATGCTTTGATAGTGCCCAATGCAAAGTCAGACTGCAAAGGCTACTGAGGCCTGGAAGATAATCTGGAGGTGCATAACTTGCCCATGCTGTAAGGGACCTCTGTTTGAAATAGCTGCTGCTGGAGGAATGAAATGGCTGCTAAAAAAGAGGCAAATTAATGCCATGGTTTAAGCTGGACCTCCAAGGTCAGCTGAAGGGGTCCATTATGATGAGAAGGCCCTGGGAATGAAAAACAAGGGCTGGGGGTGCATACCTTGGCCTTCCTTCGGCTCCTAGAAACATCAAGGGCTGCTAGGAGGGAGGAAAGGCAGGCTGAGAGTCAGGAACAGGCAAACGGGCTTGGCTTTACCTGGCTGGATCCACTCACTCACGTGGACTATCCAGAGGGTTCACGTGCGGATGGAGAGAGCTCAGCTCAGCAAGTAAAGCCTGGACAGGATGGACTTGCTGAGTCTGGACAATAAAGATATGCTATGAATGAACAAGGAGGGGTAATACCTTCCAAATTTACAACCACCTGCCTCAAGTGGGTAAAGCTCTGCTCTTTTTGTCCATCGAGGTGAGGAGAAGAACTGAGATCACTTCAGCTAAGGAATAGCCAAGTTAAATATGCTGATTGTAATTGAAATCTGAAGCAATAGCAATTGTGATTTCCTCAAACCCAGGGATTTTAAGGATTCAGACAAACACAAACTGAAGATGAGGCTAGAGCTAGGCGGCGACAAAGAGGAGAAAGTTTCTCTGCTTTAGTTGTATAAATACAAACAGCTCTACAAATACACATGAGCTAGCATGTCCAGCTCGACACTGACTGCTTCCCACCCCAGAACACGGCCTCCCTTTCCCCAAGGAATACTGTGTGTGGCTACCCAGAAGCTCAAAAGAAGCCTGTGGGACCCAGGTAGCAAAAAGGATTGAAGAAAAAAGCAACATCTGGAAAACACGAGGCATTCAAGCATGACTATGAAATCACGAAAGGCCGGTGCTTAAATCACCAGACCATCCCCCCCCACCAGTTCTTGTTCCCCAAATTCCTCCCCAAATAATGCCTTGAACCACAAGATTATCCTTAACTCAAGGGCTCAAGAGGAACAACATCTCAATGATTTGACTGCAAAACCTTTCTGAGGAAACCTCGTAAAAATGAAGCAACAGCTGCAGTGGGCACAGTAAGAATTGAAAAACACAAATGAAGAGTTCTTGCCCTGAGGCTCAGCCTTCAGCACCTGCTACCTGAGCCTACATCCACCTTCTCCACACAGCAGAAACATGTGCAGCACGCTCAGCTCAGCACCTTCAAAGCAACCTCACACTTGTCTGGGCCGTGGGTAAACCCTGTGCTGATGAAGGAAAGAAAAGGAAAAAAAACCTCCATAAATCAAATAACACGAAGCATCCTGAGGCCTTTTAAACTTCTGCACAAAGTAAATTCTCCTTCTTGAAATGTTCCTCCCCTGCTGCCCTATGAACGTTTAGAGTTGCGAACAACCCGTCCTGGACCTGGCTGGGGACATCCTGGGCAGAGGGGTTTTCCCACCTGCTTGACCCAGGCAGAAACCCTGGGAGATGTGGGTGTGCAGGACATCTTACTGCAGGGCAGAGACGAAGAAAAATCAATCACTCCCTTCTGTAGGCAATCATCCATCCCTGCAGGGAGGAACCTGCACCTTGGTGCTGGGATCTCTGTGCCATTCTGTGTGTTGCTCCCTCAAAACACACCTGCTGCAAGAAGAGATCACAGAAACTCACAGGACTCCAACGTCGTCACCCCGCAGCGAATTAACCAAATTGCTCTGGATTTTGCTTTTCCCAACCTAGATCTTCCTGTGATGCCTTGGGGGGCTCAGGGAAGGGGGGGAAAGGTATGTGATTAAAATAATCGTCCCCAAACCTCCCTGATTTTTCACAAAGCATCCTGGCTTTTGCTAACATCTTCTTCAAGTATTTATTGAGCCAATTAAGCTCTCAGTGGTGCCCCAGGGAGAGGCCAGGCTGCCTCAGCCAGGCCCTGCTTGGAGCAATTGCTTCATTAGCCCACTTCAGAATCAAAATACATAAACCCACTATTAACCCTTCAAAAACCAGGGAAAACTAAAACCAACAGGGAGACATTACTTCCTCTCAATCCTTTTCTTCTTTGTTCTGTTTGAAATAGGAAGTTGTTGTGCTTTTTTAAATCTAGGAAGAAAGCTGGCACGCGTAACTGTTGAAACAGAATCACAGTTAAAATAATGTTGCAATTGTTATCAAAGCATGGAGTGCTGGCTTCATTCTAGTGGCTGTTTTTGGAAGAATGCTGCTTCTAGAAGAGGGAAAAAAATTTTGTTTGGGACAGAGATTCAAAGCCAGATCCAAAATTTCCAGGTGCTTGGAGACAACTGAATCAAGGCCCATTTCCAAGCTGATTTTATTTACTTTACATATACACACGAAGACACACAGAGTCCTGAAATCGCTTTTACTGACATACCACAGGCTGCAATTGCTGCTGCTCCTCACGGCTACAACGCAAACAGCCAAATCCAGAGACGAGGAGTAAGATGCCATGAGGTTGGTTCCCCTAACTCCCAACTCTGGTGCTGCTTTTAGGTTTGTTTTTTAGGGACAGTTGTTTGCTGCCACATACCTGGGCCTGCCAGCACAGCCCCTGCGTGTGCAGCTGCAGAGGTCCTCACCAAACATGCCCAAATCCACTCCCCAGGGAACAAACCAGGAGAATGAGCGGATTTAGATGTTCCAGCTGCATTAATAGTGCTGTTCTGCCTGGTTGTTTCTGCCAGCAAAACTCAGAGGCACTGCCTGAAGCTGGATGGTACCTGCCAGCCAGGAAGCCAGCACTGTGGGAGCACTGTCTCGGCTGTCAGACACGGCCCCTCCGTGGCTCCAGGGCTGGCAGAACTCCCTGCCCATGGGCACTGTGCTCCCAGCACTCCCAGCCCTCCCAGGCCACAGGTGCTTGGCTGCTCCAGGTTTACTCAGGGACACTGAAGAGGGTCAGGCACCACTGATTTGCTGGTGGCACTTTGCAGTCAAGAGGATCAAGGTGGCTGCCAAGGGTCTTTGTGCCAGTTCTGTTGGCACAGAGATCAAAGAAAACCGAAGAGAAAATCAGAAAAAAGCACCCAGCCAGCAGCTCTCTGAAGCTCCAGACCTCCTTGACTTACAAGTGCCTGTGACACTCGGCCTGACAGCGACACACCACAAGAGCCTAACACCACGGTGACAGCACGAACGTGCAAGAACCAGTTCTCAAAAGCAGGATGGTCACCTGCAATCACTCTCAAAGCATCCCTGTCTCTCCACCTACAGCTGGCACAGACTGGACTATCACCTCCTCAAATCTTCCAGTTTTGCCAGGGGATGAGGGGACATGGACAAAGCCTGGAGGAGCACGAAAATGACCCAAAGCAAAGAGCAAGGCAAGGAGGGCTGAGCTCGTGGGTAAGGCAGGGATGATTTGCATTTATTTTAACTCATGCTCAGTGGAACACGACACCATCAAAGCTGCCTGAGTAGCTCCACACGCTCCTTTCAGGGCTGGCACTTCCGAGCCTGGCACGGACTCTGTGCCCCAGCCCTGCTCAGGTTCCAGGGCACAGACAGCTGGGGTGTGCCGAGACACCTCCCCCCCACTCAGCGGTTTGTGCCCATGGCTTTCTGTCGTGCTGCATGGGAAGGAACCAGGAAAAGCTTACAGACCAGGACCTGCTCCTTGAATACTCCCAGGTCCATCCTCGGGATGCTGGCACTCTGCTGGTGCTCCCCTCTGGAAGGGGAAGCAGAGGTGGTGGCTGTGACCCTGGCCCCAGCACTGGCCCCAGCTCTGCATGGCAAACCCCAGACCTGTGGCCACTGTGCCACTGGGAACAACTGAGGGCAGGGTGTGGGGTCACAGCACGGCGTGGTTCTCGTGTTTGCCGCGTATTTTTAACACCTCTTTGACTCACAAGGCTCTAAAAAGCACCCAGATTCTCCAAATGCTTCTTAGCTCTTGCACCGAACAGCCCCGGAGCCCAGAATAGCCCCATCTCCTCCCCTCTGCCAACAGGTTCCTGCTGCAGCCTCCCAAGGGAGGAGGAGATGAGCCTTTCCAGCCCGTGGGAGGGAAGCGGAGCCGGACAGAGGCGGGAGCAGGGCAGCGGGTTTGTTTACAGGCACGGCCCCAGCACGCAGAGAGGCTGCTGGAAGCGATCCTCGGCCCCAGGGTCATCCCCACTCCCAGCCCCTCCGCCTCCCCTCCATCCGCCTCTCCTTCCAGCTCCAAAAAAGGATCACTCCCTGTTACATAATGGGATGAGCGCAGTGCGGATCCGGGCTCGCACACGCGGCCGCCCTTTACTCAACAATACCTTTTTCGGTCATGGAGCCTTCCTCTCCCACTGCCATCCAAGTGACAGCTGGGGAGACGGATGGGGCCTGGCTCCAGCTACCCCAGCTAAGGAGAAGGGGACAAGGAGCAGTGTGGTGGGGTGCTCCTTGCAGAGAACAGTGAATGGAGCAGGTAGGGAGGCCCCATAATCACTTGATGTCAGTGCCAGCCTGAGGGAGAAAGTCCTCCAAGAAGAAGGGGACTGGCTCTTGGGAGAAGCTGGATCTTATTCTTGGTGTGGGTTTTGTTGGTTTGTGCCCGTTTCTATCACTCTGCACCGTGTCTCATGCCAGAGCAGAATCACCTTCTTGCAGCTGCAGGAAGGCAGCAGGAGCAGCACCTACTCACCAAATGCAAGCTGGCAGAGGAGTATCCAGCAGTGTCCCCTAAAACACTGCCAGGACACCTCCTTTTCATCCCCTACCACCTAACCCAGCCACTGACAGGAACAGGGAAGGATCTCATCTCTTGAAGGGATGATGCCCACTCCTACTTTGTGACCAGCAATGGCTGGAACGATGCAAATCCATCTGCTGTCCCATGTTTGTCTGCCTGTTCTCAGAGGCAGGAGCAACAATTCCTTGAATAGCAGATACTCCCAGAAGAATTTCTGGTACTCTCCCCACCTGTACAGGGTCCTCAGACAAAGTGCCAGGTCTGGCTGAGCAGTGATCAAGCTGTAAATAGTTAACTGGAAGAGAAATGCCACCAAATCCACACTGTGTCCCTGCACAGGCAGGTCTGAGCTAGAGACTTTCTGGTCTGCTCAGGACAGCAGTGACCACCTGGGCCAGGAATGAGAACAAGTCTCAGGGGTAGGGTGAATGGCAAACCAGCAGGAAAGCTCCCCATTCCCAGGTCTCCTCCACTGTGGCAGCAGAAATGGGAGGAAAATGTTCCCCGCAGCAATCTAGGTGCAACACCATCCTCCTGGCAACAGGTCAGTCCCCACTGTGCAGCTCTTTCCCCTGTCCCCTGGGATTCCTGATTGTCCCAGAACAAGAGCAGAGCCAGCCTCAACATGTGGATTTCAGCATGGACACAGAGTTTGTTCAACAGGTTGTAGCTGCACCCTGAACTGATGGGGACACCAAGAAGCCCCAGGGCTTCCCCACATCACCCCCAGCCAAAGCTCTGCCTGCAGCACATGTGGGTTCACTCTGACCTGCTCAAGTGGAGCAGCCACCAACACATTCCTCCTCACTCTAATCCACCAGCACAGCTCATGGAAGGTGGTGCCTCCACCTTCCAGACCAGGCATGTGCTGTGTGTATCCCAACTCCTCTAGTGGAAAATGCCAATGCCGCGTGTGGGTGCTGCAGGCTCCCTGGGTGACCAGGACACAGCTTATTAGGAGGTGATGATGTGCCTGTTCAAGCTCTCATACCTCTGTGCTTACACACAGGGATTGGGTTGCAGCTTGTTCCCAAGAAACCAGACCCCATTCTGGAGAAGTGGGAGCAACCCCCACCTCCTGCCACCGAAGGCACAGACCAGGACTGAAGGACAGCAGTCCCAGACCTCAAAGCACTTTGGCAACCTCTGCTGAGGGCAGCTTAAGTTACCAGCTCAGTTATAACGTGCTGCCCTGCACATTCTGATGCTGGCTTTGGATGCCTGCAGGAGAAGAAATGGTGCAGGAGTGGGAAAAGCACTGCTCCAAGACTCTCCCAAGACCAAGTCCTTCAGGGAAGGCTTTCCTTGTACTCTAAAAAACCACATCCTCAGCTAGTGATAGTCACCAACCTACACCAAAGGACAGGAATGCTCTGTTTGTGTGTCTTGGCCTTGAGCCTTACCACCCAGAGGCACTGGCCCCAGGAACGCTTGGCAAGTCCATCCCAGCTGGAAAGGAAGCCTGTCCCTCCTCCATGTGTGGGTCCCTGCCCCAGGCACAGGCAGAGCAGAGGGGTGCAGCAGTGAGAACAGAGACCACACTCCGAGCTGTCACTGACAAGTCTCTGTTCCCTGGGCCTGTTTATTCTACTTCTGCAGAAAGAACACGCTGAGGCCCCGAGCAGCAAGAGACCAGGAGGCCAATCCTCCCTGGAGAGCCACAGAGCTGGGCACTGCTGCCCTTGCAGGAGCTAAGACTCCCACCCCAGGGCTGGATCTTTCCTTTGCCTGATATCAAGGGCCAGGAGGCTGCCCACTAGAGCTGCACCACTGCTCAGGGGGAAAATAGCTCCCAGTGCAAACCTCCCAGGTGTTTACTCCACACACACAGAGCACCTGCTGTACAGAACCTTGTTGGCTGATGCACACACACCACTGATCTGCATTCAGGCACGAGCTCCACCTCCCACTGGGACTCCAAAGGGAATGCTCCTCACAGAGCAGCCAGGGTGGTCACTCTGGCCTTACCTCTGAACCAGGGTCCCAAAGAGCAGGTTGAAGACCTTCTGGATGTTTTCTGTGCACAGCCAGCTCCAGTGATCCACCAGCACCAGACGAAGCACGTCCAGGGCCAAGTCAGCCAAAGCTGTCTCGGAGTCTGCCAGGAGGAAGAGGAGGGGCAGATGAAGAAGCCACCTCAGGGTAAATCTGGTGAAAAGCATCACCCCAAATTCATTCTTTCCTCCCCTTTGTGCACACACAGATGACCTGCTGCAGCCCAGACAGCCTGGGACCCTGCCCTGCCACTCTTTGATTTCCAACTCATCCAGGCAGCCCCCATCTCCCACCAAGGGCTGCACCAAAGGCTCAGTTTCTTCTCAGCTGAACAGCAGAATTATCAAATCCCGGTCCATGCACAGGAATGGCCATGTGCCCAAAACAGGTGAGAAGGCAGGTGGTGACTGTAGCCAGGAAAAGGTGCACTGCTGAGGACTGTTATCCCAGTCTTCCCCATTCCTTTCCCTTCCTTCAACAGTTTTCCAGGCTCAAGGCTCTGTTGGTGGCTGCGGGCTGCCATCGTGTGGCAGATCCCAGTCTTGGCAGGAAGGTGGATGAACCACATCTGGATAAACCAGATTTACCAGTTAAAACATAAACCCACACATCTCTGCTGTCACAGACCTGGGACACCAAACCTCCCTCTGATCCTCAGCAGGATGTCAAAGCCTTCAGCAAAAACAGTTTCTACTTGCTAAGGAATTACTTTCAGGCTCTTTGGCCCTGAGATGTTGTGCTGAACAAGCTAATTAATGTGCCACAAAGCCACCCCAGATAGCCACTCCCAGGCCACCACCCCGACCTGAGGCTGCTGCCTCGGCTCTGTTGGCCAGGTGAGATCCTGTGCAGCAGCCTTCCCTAATTTGGCTCCCCTGATGCCTCATCTTCCAACCTCTCTGCCTACAGAGACAATTTACACTCACAATTTACTGCTGGAAATAAAGGGAAGAGGGATTCTGGACTTCACACCTCTCCTTCCCTCCTCTTCCTAAAAGCTGGACTAATTAACTCCAGGATTTCACTCGGAAAAGACAGGGCACTTGGCACCTCTTGCTCTGGGCCATGCATAAGTTACTCCTCACTTGCTTTGCCCTCCAAGACTTGACTTCCCAGTGCAGAGTCTGGAGGAGGCTGTTCAGCTTCCCCACCACCTCACACAGGGAGCATTCCCAGCAAACTGTTTATCACAGCACCCAAGCCCTCTTCCTCAGAGAGCCGCTGGCCAGCCACTTCCCAGAAGCCACTCCATGAGAAGATAGGGACGTGGGTTGCCTTTTTATCCAGACATTTGGTTCCCCTCACCCTGCCAGCTCAGCCTGAGGCATCCCAGACCTGCAAGCATCTGACATCCCCGACATTCCATTTCCCTCAGGGTTCAGCTAACTTGGCCTGCTCTGTGCAGAACCCTGGCCTCCACCTCCAGTCCTGCTTCCCCAAAACCACGGGCATGTGTTCCAAGATGACAGGCAAAGCTGGTAGCACAGGCTGGGTTTCAGAAAACCAGACCTATCCTGTCACAAGCACGTGTTTTCAGTCAGAGCCTGCCAAACTTGAACCACTGGAGAGAAGTTTTTGGGAAGTTCCGGCTGATACAGCTCAGCTATTCCAAGAAAAAGACTGGAGAACATATTTTTGCATGCGTTCAGGATAATCTTGTAACTGTTCTGAGAAGCTGTGGCACCCCTGTGCTTCAGAGGAGGGTTCCAGAATCAGAAAGGGAACATCATTCCTTGAAGTGAGATTACATTTGTGCTACTCCCATCAAATCTATCCAAATTTAATCTCAAAAGGTCCTTTTATAGTGTATGGACATATCAAGGCTAACTTGGAACTACCAGGAAACTGCAATTTGGCCAATTTTTAGTTTGTAAGAGCTTGATTTTAGAACACTGCCAGTTTAAGCACTGTGTCCTTAAGAAACTTCTCTGTGCAGTGACCAAGCTGAGCACACCAAGGTGACGATCTGCAGTGACAACTGAGCCAAGCCCAATTTGCTCCCACCAGCAACAATGCCCAGAGCAACCACCAAAGAGGACTGGAAAACCTCATTTGCTTTCCCTCCAATCAAGATGCAACAGGCAAGAGAGCAGGTCCTGAAGACTTTTCAAGCTGAACCTGCAGAAGCTGGAGCTGCTGTGGTACCGAGGGAGAGAAATTCAAGCACCAGCAGAGGGGCTTAGCTCACCAGAGTCAGCATCTGGATGTGCTCCCTGCTCCAGCGGGCTCAGCCCATCCATTTCTTCCTGCACAGAGATTTCCTTGGCTTCTCTGCCTCCCTCGCCTTCAGGAGCTTTGCTGGGGACCGCTTCCAGCAGCTTCTCCTGCTTCTGGATGAAGGACTCCATAGCAGCCAGCGACAGGGTGCCAGAGACCTACAAAAGAGTGTTAGTGCCACGCAGCCCGGGGTCTGCAGTGCCCAGACAACCTCCCACCTCCTGGTTCGTAGCCAACAGCACACCCAGGGCTGCTCACTGTCCTTCTGCAAAGACCTGGCATGTGGCAACAAGGCTGCAGCAGCCACAACCCTCCTGTGTGCTGATTATTCCCAAACAAGGCAGTGACTGGGATTGTGGAAGGATTACAAGAGGATCTGAACTTACAGCACTGCCCTCCCTGATGGAGTACACGATCCTGTCATGAGCTTCATTCACACTCAGCACTGGAGTGATTTTACTGGATGAGAACCTCAGTCTGGACCTGAAAAGGAGAGCCATGGCACAGTCAGTTTTCTCTGCAAGCTGCGAGCTGTGAGTTTTCCAGCCTAAGCCAAGACTCAGGACCTGTTACAGCTGTCCACATCCAAGCTAAGAAATCTGATTAGACCTGAGGTGGTTCAAAAAAGCATCTGCCTCCAGGATACCAAAGAGATGGCAGTGAAACCACACAACAAAAGCCTTAAAGCACTTTTCCTCATGTAGACCTGAGCTGAATTTCCAACATTCCACAGAGAGGTGTTACACAGAAGCTGATAGGGAGATGTAGGCAGATATCAGCAAGGTGTGAGCACTGCAGCACACACAGGGAAGTGTTCAGAAAAGCCTCGGAGATGAAACCCACTCAGCAGGATTGTGAAATCTAATTATAAACACTCACAGAAAGGAGGATATGAAAGGACACTGGGATTTTGGGACACATTGTAAAATAGCCTGTTTATCATTATCCTTTTCAGCCAAAATGGTTCCAGACTTGTACTTCTTTAGTTTCTTTTTGTCCAAAGCAGCTTTTTCCAGCAAAACATCGCTTTTTGGGAAGAAAAAGCCATACTTGTGCAGAAATCTTCCCTTCTCCAGTGTGGGAAGAATCACTGATGACCACAATGAGACTCGGCACTGTCAGCAGCACCAGCATTTGGGGAGGAACATACATGAAACAATCTTCAATATTACTCATAAATAGCTATTTAAATGTTTCTTTGGGCAAGGCCAGTGTGGATCACATGGGAGAGGCAGGAGGGAACTTTCAGGTAGATAATTTACAGCTGTATTTTGCAATCACTCCTTGCATCTCTAAGCAATGCACATGTTGAAGGTTTAAAAAGCAATTCCCCAGGAGCATCAGTGCCTCTGCTGGCAAATGGCAGCACCTCAGAGCTCCCTTAGGAAGTAACCCACCTTCTGTGGAAACCTGAGCACTCCTGGGAAACCCTTTACATGAAGAGGAACTCAGGCAGTTGTGTTCAGCAAGGGAAGGAGAAAGTATTTCAGCTAGAGTATGAAAGAATTTACTACCCAACACAAAGCACCAAGTCAGTTCTTCCCCACGATGGGCTCAGTTTATGCATTAATTCCTTGTTCTGCAAAGCTGAGGGAGCCCTTACTTGGTTGCCTTCTTCCCGTCTGGCTGGGATTTCCCATCCACTTCCGACTCACTCAGATCCTCCGTGGGGCTCTGGGGCTCTGACCTGGGGAACGCTGTCTTCAAGGTGTCCACAATGGCATTGACAACGATCTGCAAAGCCAGCACTGCCTTTAATCACTGGATTGATCCTTATTACTTAAATATATCGGGACTTCTGAGACTTGCACTGTATTTTCTATTAAATAGGTTCTTTAAGATGAGCTCAGACCCTCTGGAGCTTTATGGGTTTCTGGGCAAGCTGAGCCCAGCTACAAAGGAAGGGTTTTGGCTCCTAGGAGACATTGAAGCCAGGGAAGCATCTGTGGGGGCAGCTGGAAGGGGCACAGGTAACCAGCTTCCCACTTCTCCCACCTTGTCTATCCTGGAGACAACAAAGGGCTTCTTCACGAAGGCAATCCTGGCATCGGTGTTGAGGGCGAGGAATTCCTGCACCTCCTCACTGTTTGCAATCTCAGGGACTGCACACAATTGCTGCAAGGACAGATGGAGATTTAGATCATTTTGGAGTCAAGCTACCAACCTGATCATGTAACATGGAAGAGACATGGTGTGCTCCACCGCCTGCACAAAGCTGTCCTGAGCCCTGCTTTTAGCTCACAGGGACACACAAATATCCCACCTTCAAGAAAGATTCCAGCAGACTTTTCCTGGCTTCCACTTTATCGCTGTCCATGTTTCCAAAGGGGAGATCAGGGAACAGTTTCTTTGGGCCTTTGATGTCTACAAAGGAAACAAATCCACTGGCAAGCTTGAGAAAACTGAAAAATTACAATAACCTTAATTTAAAAGATTTTTAAATCTTAAAATTCAAAAAAATTTAAGATTAAAAATTAAAATTTAAAAATCTTAAAATCTAAATACAGATTTTAGTCTTTATTAAAACCTTAATGCTCTAGTGATTAAGACTATCCCCACACACTGCCTTAGCATCAGCCCAAGGTGTTCCTATTCCCTGTTATGGTGCAAAACTACAAAGCCAGGTGTTGTGGAATGGGAAAAGGAATGTTTTGAAACACTGGAATTTGCTTCCAAAAGAGATCAATCTTTCCTCCAACCAGCTCTGCACAGAACACTGCAGGATGTGGGCAGGAGACACAGCCCAGCATGCAGAGCTGCACCAGCAGGGCAGGAAGCCCTCAGAGCAGAGGAACACGGAATGGGACAGGAGGGAGAAGGATTTTCTCCGAGAGCTACTGCAGGCACTGACTTTTCAGGAACTTGCGGAGCTCCGGCTTCTCCTCCAGCCTGGTCTGGAGGTTGAGGAACTCCCGGTAGCGGCGGTTCACGGTGTGATAGGCCACCTGCTGGAGGCTGCCCGCGGCCTCGCTCTCCAGGGCTGTCTCATACTGAGGAGGAAGGCAGAGACACAATCCTTACACATCCTAAAACAACTCCGGTCCCTGCTGGCCTGGCAGTACCCAGGCCCCACCCAGCAATTCCTCATGTCAACCCTTCCCTGAAGATGAAGGAACCCATCGTGATGGAACAAAAGCAGGATACAAAAATTCAACCAGCCCCACAGGACCCTACAGGAATCCCTAAGCCACTAGCAAAGAGCCATAGTGCCTGGTACTCCCCCAGACAAAATTTATTGTGGAGACACACACAGAGCAAGTCCTCAGCTCTGAAGACCAGCCCAGGCGGTGGCAGGGATCTGGGAAGGGGGGTGACTGCCAGGGGAGCCCTTACCTTGACGGTGTACAGGGTGTAGGGGTGGAAGCCAGTCCCGCTGTGCTCCCGGGCAGTGATGGTGCCGGTAATCCGCAGGTTCTGGATGACGACCGGCCCGTCGGGGCTGCTCAGGGGCTCGAAGCTGAAGGTGCTCACGGAAGCTGTCGGGGAGGATGAGAGCAGGGGCAGGCTCTGCCCGGGCTCTGGGGGAAACTGTGGTGGCCCCTCTGCTGTGCCCAGATCTCTCCCCAGGCTGGAGGGTCTCTGCGAGGAGAACCTCCTGGGAACAGCTGGGCTCTCCTCCTCCTTGTCAACCGCCGGCTCGATCTGGATGTCAGGGCAGGAGCTCAAAGCAGAGGTGGGTAGCAGGCCAGGATCTGAGCTGGGGCCAAGGCCCTGGTCCAGGTCCCCTGTGCCATCCTCCATGGCAGCTGGTCCCTCTGGCACAGAGGGGTCCTGGGCAGGCTCATCAAGGAGCTCCCCAGCGGGGGAAGGTGCCAGCAGCTCCATGTCTTGGCCCACGTCGGGTGCGGGGGATTCCAGCTCCAAACCCTCACAGGGGAAGAGGGATCCCAGGGCTCGGGGGTGGAGGAAGGGTTCATCTGCATGGCACGACCTGCTCACCTCCTCTCCCTCCTCTCCAGCAGCCCCTGCCTCTCTCCTGAGCCCCTCCGCAGCCCTCGGGGATGGGGGTAGCCCGGCAGGAGCTGCATCCGTTTGTGCTGGGAAAGGCAAGGAATCCGGCACTGGGGGTGCAGGGTGTGGCTTCCCAGCCCGGGGCTTCTTGGAAAACGCCCCAATGAGCAGCAGGTTGATCCAGTCGGGATCAGACATCTTCCTGATGGCCGGCAGCAGCACGTTGCAGGCCACCAGCTCCACCACCACGAACCGCCCCGTGCGCGTCTCCAGGTGCGGCCACGGCACCAGCGCCCGCAGCAGCGTGTCCACAGCGGCCCGGGCACAGCCCACCTCGGCTGCGGGGCTCAGCAGAGCGGGATGC
>VXBT01015298.1:0-17766 GCA_013400235.1 Oriolus oriolus | reverse complement strand
AAAAAAAAAAAAAATAAAAGAGTACACTCAGCTTTTTATGTAACATTTATCTTTAGGAAAAACCTTCCTTTATGTAGTGAGAAAGTAATACTTTCAAATTTGTGAGCTGTGATCAAGATATCATGAATGTACTAAGGCAGTAAGAAGCAGGAACTGAATTTGTCAAAATATTTTAGTTCTTAAAGGTAATAATATATTTCACCTATAACCCTGATAGCTCAACCTAGGACTAGCAACAAACTCCTAACAATCAGGCGTTTCCATAGTTCTGTTACCACTAGCGCTCAGTGTTTGAAGGAAAAGTTAAATATTATGGCTGAGGTTTTCTTTAAATTCATCTCACCAAGCTTTTTTTTTTCTTTTATGGGATGCTGTGCTGGTTGTTTGGATTTTGGGGGCTTTTTTTAGCAAATCATTATACATATAGCATGCTTCACTATTAGGAAATCATTACAAACTTTTGCATCGCAGGCTATGATTCAGGAGATTCGGGCAAGTGCTAGTACCATAAAACACGGCAATAAATGTTAAGCAGTGAAGCTCTACATCTGTGCAAAGTCAAGGTTCTACATTAAATATTAGTTTCTCTAGCTGCCAAAAAACATTTGAGGTGATACCTTACAAACAAAAACCCTGTTTTTTGAAAAATATGGATGATGCAAAATACAACTGGCATTTCTTCTATACACTGCTGTTACACTTGCTATGACAAATACTTTCTATTCTTATTGTTCATTAAATGCAAACCCCAACATTTTTTGGTTTGTTTTGGGGTTTTTTTTAGGGGTACTACACATAGTGAGGTAAAATCAGCTTTATCAGAGCACAGTGCTGTATTTTCAGTTAGTAAAGTTTATTTTTGTAAACTTCAAACTTCATGAGAAAATTAAAATACGTGGGTATCACATAACTTCTGTGCATGTGAATGCATGTGAATTTCACATGTTTAACACACAAAAATGCTATTCATTTCTATCAACTCTATCTTTTCTATCAAGTCTACTTTACAGCCATCCTCAATTACCCTGACAGCGGTAACAAAATGTCATTATATTATCTGAATATTTGGATTTTACACCTAGCAATTGCTCAATTACATTAGACAGTTTTTAAATTCCCTACTTGCAACAATTATAAATATCTATTCTGTTTTTCACTGACACTGTAAAATCTTTAGAAGCTATATTAAATTTTAAAACAAACAAAATTATACTGTATTGGATCAATATTTTTGTCCTGAATTGTCATCTAAAAGTCATGTGTGTTTTCAAATTTACATCACAGTGCAAGCTCTAAGTTAATCACACTTCTGTGAAATATGTTAATATAAAAACGTAATCACTGCAGTGATTGGTATCATGTTCATAAATTGATTCCCAAGTTTCACATTGCAACCGCTTGCACGGAATATGCATTTTTTTCCATGAAAGTGGTACTGTTAAAAGGCTGAACTATTGTTTCCACTACTATAAAGAACACTGTTCAACCTCTTGTAGTGCCTCTAAAAGATAATGGCTGCATTTATATGAAATGACTGCAAGTATAATTAAAATTTCAGAATTTTTAAGATATTTTGCATCAGACAAAAACATGGTCCTCTAACAGAATTAAACCATAAATAAAATTGTAAAATAAACCATATGCCATGTGCTCATTTCTTGGATAATACGAAGAATTACTAGGGTATTTCCGAGCTTAGAACCAGTAGAAATGAGTCACCAAATCCTGATGAACTTGAGAATCTGGACAATAAGACAAAACCTGGAATTGCTCCATTGTGATAAGAAAACAAATATAGGATATAAAGAAAAACATACAAAATAAGGGAACCTAAAGTTCTTATCTTGCTTTACTGGGAACAAAAAAAAGAAGTTTTCTCACCCTGAGTAATTTCTTAAAAGCCAAGCATTTTCTTTGTGCCATTTTTGTAGTGTGTACATCCACAGGAGTTAAGAGCTAGCCAGTTCTGCCAAAACCTGCCATTCATGTAACTATCTCCAGAATCACAATCACCACTGTGAGTATGCACTGATTACCTACCTCACTCTTGAACTCTCAAAAACACCAGAGCAAACCCAATTGGTCAGTTTTAAAAATGGCTCAGCTGCAAACCTAGTATCAGTTATGATTCAGCCCTAATTTTGCCTGTCAACAGTCTTGTTCAACTTCCCAGATATTCCAGCTTGTTGCCAAGACCATTTTGTAAACGAAATATCTCTTTTGAAAATCACCATATGAATATGTCAACAGGTCATGAAATATTTTCATTACAAACCTCGAAGAAAATCTAAGCTCTAAAGCAACAGTTAGAAAAATATCTATTTCATTAGACATGAGTGTGAAATCTTTCTAGAAAACATTTATTTTGGCAACACTCTATTCTGATGGTGGCCCAAAAGTATCCTGACTAGACTGTCCTGGTGGGAGGCAGCACCAGCTACAGTGAGGAAACTGTAGCAGAAGAGCTAATGAACAAAAGGATCACCCTAGAGCATGAATTCGCAATGTGAAAGTACCTAAGCAGCTGCAAGGTCAGAAAGAAATTCACATTGCCTAAAGTAAAAGATTGTAAAATTGTACTTATTTATGCAAGGATGCAAAAGTGTTAGAGAACCAACAAGAGAGATGATTTTTCCTCATGCTGATCGTGGGAATAGATGCTAGCTCACATACACATATTAGAGACAGGGATCCTTCAACCTCTCCATAATCTTTTAAATGTTCCATGGTCACCTAAGATCCTTCAATTACTTGTAATGCCTAGTTAGCATTCTTCTTTATTTGCACTGCCTCCTACAGTGCACAAAAATTTTAATGCTGAAGGGGATGTTCAAGGCATAAGCCACAGTCAGTTTACTTGATGCACAAAGGGCCTTTCCCAAATAGGAAATGTGTTTAGGGTAGATCATGTATGTTTGCATGGGTGTGAGGAAGGAGATGGCATGGTGCACTCTAATTCTCTGAAAAAGGAAGAAAGGCATTGGAGCCCCACTGCAAACCCTGAAGTCCTTCCACTGGAGATTTTCTGTCATCAGCATCTTCCCCTCTTCCAACCTCCCATCTCAAAATTTCCAGAGATTCGTATTATTCCTGCATCTGTGAAAGTTACTGCAGGAGCCACCTGCAGTACAACTCAGGAGGTCCTGCATAGAGAGAAAGAGCCTGCTGTGCCTGAATTACGCAAAAGCAAAGCATCTACAGTAGCTTGTCAAAGACGTGTTCTTCCAAGGAGGACTTAACCTCCATGAAAATGAGAACATTTCATCCTAAAACTGAATTTTAAGATACGTGAATCTAGTCTCCTTGAACTTCCTGCATGACTGTGTTTGAAATAGACTTTTTTTTCTTGGACAAATGCAACAAATTTCAAAATCTCTATTTATTGAAAGACGAAAGCGTTAACAATAAAAGAAGGAGTTCAATGTCAAGACACTTGCTCTGCCAGGGATTTTTTCTGCACTCCATCCAAAAAAAGAAATACTTATCTCATTTCTGAAAATCACACATCAAGTTGATGTCTGTAAAGTTTCCAAAACATTCAAATACGCTATGAAATATAAGTCTAGTGAGTTTATATGAAAATAAAAATCAATAATAAGAAGAAAGTTCTCAGTTTAAATTCCTTATTTTGAAGACTTTTTTACTTTCAACCCTTCTTAAGCACTTTTCCAAATCAAGTTAAATCCATACATTCATATAAAAATCTTTAAAAAGCATGATTTGAAGGGGATTTTTGGACTTTGGGGGAATTGTATTTAAAGACAAACAGATAAATGCATGACTAAACAAAACAATCTGGCAAACTGTGAAATAAAATTACCCCTTCTCTGTAACAAATCACAAAAGGATTAAGTGGTTCTATATTAAAATTGAGATGGAAAAGGAAGCTTGCTTTATTCTTTGCGATGACTTTGGAGATCTTCTCGAGCACTCAAATGTGAGATTACAGCACTGCTGGCCAAGGTATGTAACCTACCATTATATAATGGACAGGCAGGTTGCATTGTAACTCTCAGCTATAAGCAGGAAACTTACAAACGACAGACCAGTCAGGCTCCCTTCCAGGGACGGGAGGGGAAGAAAATGGGGAAAGAGATTACTTAGCACACACACAGGTGAGCACAGTTTTGTTGGGCAGTCATCAGTGTGGCTTTTGTAAAGGAAATTCTGCTTTATTAACCTGCTGGAATTGCAGCAAGATAGCAACAACCATGTGAATAAATCCTTACCTGGGTTTTCAAATGGCCTGTGACAAGGTGCCAAGTGAAGTGTTATAAAAAAATTCCATTGCTGTGGGGTTGAAGAAGAAATCATTTTAAGCAACAGGGAGACAGCTACAGCAGAGGAAAAAATGGTAGTTCTTAGGGTTGACTTTCAAGATGGAAAAATTGCAAGAGCAGAGTGCCTCTTTCAAGAGTTGGTACTGGCTACAGCTTTATATCACTTCCCTTTCACAGACTTGGAAAGGAGAGGCAACTGAAATCTCCAAGATGCAGGTCAAACAAGGCTCTTCAGGGATGTGGTAGGTATAATGCTGTGCTGGGGAGAAACAACAGAGAACTGACAGTTTAACTCAGGAACAAAATCTCTGAGTCAGGCTTGGAAGTTCTCTGAAATCATCAGCTCAGAGTGCAAAGGCACTTGAGAAGCCAATAAAAAGTTTGGCTTCATCAAGAAGGTCGCTGAGGACAAGGTCATCTATTTGTTCCTGTAACAAACACTGACGCACACGTATTTTTGAGTCCTGTATGTCATTCCACTCTTTGCATCTCAAAGGGAAGACAGAAGAATTAGAGAAAAAGAAACCCAGCTATGATCAAGGATGTAAATTGGCTGCCTTATAAAAAGAGATCCGAAGGGCTGAGAAGTTCTTCCATTTTGACAGGAAAAGGCTGGAGAGGGCAACGACTGAGTTAAAGGAACTCAAAAAACATTTTTCTCTTTCAGTGAGCTAACGCATTGTCATCCTCAGCTTATGTTAGAAAAATTTCAACCACAAAGCAAAAAACTCTCACTATCTTCCTGCTGCCTACTGGAAGTTTCATTTTTAGTGTCTGGATCAGACAAGACTACTTTTCATGAAGAAGCATCAAATCTAACCAAGAATTGAGAGGAACTGCAGATCATTATCTGCAGTTAAGGATCAGCATCACTTATTTCACCTAAATGCACATAGAAACCTGCCCATTAAAGAGACTCAAACCCTTATTCAAAACACCTCACTTACTTCTTGGGTATAAGGCAAACAACTGAAGCACTGTAAGAATTAAACCAATTCTAATTAAAAGGAAACTTTTTTAACCTAAAATAGTAATATTCAGAGGAAGGGGGAGGATGAATAACACACCTGAAATTTCACATTAGTACTTAGTATCACACACACTATGCACAGATACTCATTATGCATCACTTTGCCAGATTGATGCAATGCATGTCACAAATATGTTTCAAAGATTGTTTTATACATGAACAAGTAGGGTATTCACCTGGGCTGCCAAGGCTGGAAGAAGCACCCCAGAAAGCCAAGATAATTAGTAGCATGAGTCATCCAATTTATGGGTAGGAACAGGGAGATAACCACGCTTCAGCCTGTCTGGAGCCCGGGCGTAACTAAAGCCAGTTTCAAAGTTCACACCCTCTTTCTTCTCCTGCATCAGAATAGCTGCCTTGCTGTAAACAAAATAAAAATCTATCCAGTAATAGTTTTACAAACACAATGTGGTGGTCGTCTATTAAAAAGAATTAGTATATTTGGAAAACCAGAAGGAAACACTGCTAACACACTAATAGCAGGTTAGCACTCTGCAGAAACTAAACAAACAATCAGCTGGAAGGATCTGCCAGTACTAGTGTCATAGTCTGAAATAAGCACTTGTTTCTTCTGCTTTAGAATTTTTCTTGAATAATGAATTTGTTTTTTAAACTTGACAGTGCAGGGAGGCTAAAAACCATAGCATTTCTATTCAGAAGGTGATCTGTGTATTTAAAAAATATAAGGATTTGTTTTACAGATTAGATTTTTTTTTCTCAATGAGAAGCATATGTAACAGTTTACTGTAGACTGCTGTGTGTTCTCTGTAAGGGATTTTAAAAAGCTGAATGAATGGACAATGATTCAAAGACTGTTTATGTCTGAGAATTCCCATAATCTCTTATCTTTAAATAAGAGCTAAAAAGTAGCTAAGAAAAGAAACACTCAAACCTCTTGCACCTTCTTCTTGGACAGTATAGTTACTGGAGGTCATCATGAAGGAATGGTGTGCAACACACCACAACATAAAATACACTGTATTTTAAAGATCTTTCACTATAATCCACCTGCATGCAATTTTTGTAAGACATGTTGGATATTTAATAGGACTGCGGAGCACCATGATGTGTAAAGTCAGAGAGAGGCTTGTTAAATGCTTCAAAAGATTTCAGAGCATTTTATTAAGGGAGAGTAACCAAAGGCAAGTGGACACAATGAGAAAGACTTACTGAAATATTATGCTCAGGCCTAACTCACTTTTTCCCACAAACAAAGAAAAAAATCCTAAAAAAATGAAAATACAAATCACCAAACAACTCTGAACATCTTAATGGGATACAGACTGCTGTCTGACTGATATTTATACTCTGGATATTTTGCCAGTCCTTGTAAGAACACTTTTCAAACAAAAAAAACCCCACTTCCCTATTCCTGCACAGCTTAAAAAAGTAATTTTATTTTTTGTGTCTAACAAACCTTAAAGAGCCACCAGCATGCTGAAATTATTTTTAACAGGTATTGACAAGATGGATCCAGTCCAGTGCTTAACTGTATGCATATACTGCTGTTAGCATTCCAGGAGTGTTTTAAACATTCACTGTAATTTTGTAATGAAAGCTTTAAAGGCAGTATTCTATAAAGACCACAGGTACACAGGTAGTTCCTGAACTAAACTGGTAGCACCTTGAAAATTCAGTCAGTGTATGGAATTTAGGATCAATAACTCATTGGCCTACCTCAGTGAACAAAATGTTAATTTCTACAAAGCTAATGTCTATAGTGTTCATGTTCAGTTAAGAACCTTTGTAGAAATACTTTGTGGTTGTAAATCCAATGACAAAATCTTAACTGATCTGCTTAAATCTCTGAAATGCCTTTTATTTCCTCAGAGTTATGATTAATTTGTTTCTCCACATTATGTCCTTGAAACCCTTGTTCATCAACTTGTATGATGCAGGAATGATCATTTTGCCTGAAGACACATGATAATCCACTTACCCTGTCCTACAAGTAGAACAGTTCAATGAAGTAAACTTACTGTCAAAATGTGACAAGCCGTTAATTCTGATATTGCATAAAAACTTTGCCTTCATTCAAGGCCATATTCATTCAGCCTATATAAATGCACTTGTAAATCACCTTTTTTTTGCTTAGGGAAAAAAAAAGAAAAATAATCTGTTACCCAACACTCCACACAGTTTTTAAATCTTGTGATTCAAAATATATCAGACAGCAAAAATTCTGTATCAGTATTATTAATCTTATTATCCTGAAATTTCAAACAGATTTCAGTTCTTCACTAAGATATCTGAAGAATTCTCAGGCAAGTGAGCTGACATATTCTCCCAGCACTCAATTCACAGGAATCCATTACCTCTGAGGAACATGTCTATGTTTGCTCCCAGTGCTTCTGACTGTTTGCGGACTCTGAATAACTGTTTTAATTTATCAGGTTTCTTGTTTACTTTAATTCAGCCTAAAGCTTCATTAGAACTTGAGTGTTAGTGAATTATGGCCAACTTCACTCTCCAACTGAGTATGGCTGGGGGCAGGGCAAGTTCTGTTCCAGGTTCTATACATGCAAATATTTCCATCAAATATATGACAGCTGAAAAATAATTTACTATAAAATCAGAGTCCAAAGCAGAAGACAGACAACAGTGATGCTGGGGAAATCCCATTTAACTTTAGTAACATGAGAAACAGATAAGGAAGATGACAAGGTAAAGAAACAAAGTATTTAAAGTAAAGGCAATGGAAGTGAACTCCAAACATGGAACCTGCATATAGAATACTGTAAATATATATATAGTGTAATGAAATGTCAAAAAATATGCTAGGTGGTTTCTTCCCCTGGATTTTTCACCTGTGCCTTGCTCATAAATACCTGAACTGGTTTGACGCCCCTTTTCTATATTTGGAACATTTGGAAAGAAAAAAAAAAAAAAGACATCTGGAGACACCAGATGCAGAACCTTTTACTTTCCCCTATACCAGAGAAGATTTTTAAAGCAGTGCTACTTTCTCTGTGATGTTTTTCTCATGCCTTTTTCCATGTTACCAGTCCACTGATTATCACCATATGTTCGTATTGTGTGCTTTTTCTTACTGTGCGTTTTGAGCAGACTGGTTTGCTTCATAGCAGGTGTGTGCCCGTACTTTTTTCAGTATCTTTTCCCATGCCTCACTCAATTCAGGCATAAGGTGATCACGTCAGTTCAACATCTTTCACTAACCTTTGCTACACATTCTCTCACATAATGAACTTCCATTTCTCTTGCAGAGTCTTGAGGAAAAGCACATCAGCTGAATGCAGACTCCACCTTGGACAGTAATCATCCATCTTTCCTTCTTCACAGGAAGTTCATACTTTTATTTCCTCTGATGTAGGTCCATATTTGCCACCACTGGCAGCATAATGTAACTTAGCGAAAGCGTTGCATTTTCTCTTCCATTTTAGGGGCTAACATCACTGCAAAATCACATACAATAAATAGTGCACACTTCCTACGTTGTAATAAAAACTGTATGTGTATTTCTGAGTCTGCATGTAACTGTTCAATTTTGTGATTTCCATTGTGACACCAACACCTTTATTTTAGCAGCCCTAAAGTCATTCCTTTTAGAACTATTGACTACTCTCATCCAGAATAAATATTTGCCTCATTTTGATAGTTATTCTTTTCCTGAGATCTCCTTCCTATCTCTCCCTCAACCTTGCTAACAAAGCTCCTTTTTCAATGTATTTCAGTATTATGTAGGGCACTGAAAGAAACCCACAGGACTAAGCACCAAGCCAAGCATGAAGACAAGACTGTTGCTCTATGGAGCTGGCTTTCCAGACCAAAGAGAAAATGAAACAGATGTTTGCGCTAAATAGTACTAAGTTGTTCACTTTTTACAGCAGCACCAATTACAACTAGTCAAAAGAAGTAGGTTTTAGCTCAGCATGTGAACAGAGATAGTACACAGGGATTGCTCAGCAATGGCTAAGAAAAGACAGTATTGTTTGGCATTTTTTATTTTGAAATCCAGTTTCTCTACATCTTTCTGAAGTCGCTTCCCTGTTGATAGGAAAAATCAGTACCTAAAATTGGTAGATTAACAACAGGTAGGCTGAAGTGGTCAGAGGGTGAGGTTTAGCACCTTGAACAGTACCACGAAAAAAAAAACCTCCTTTTGAAATCCAGGGAATTAGTCAACATGATGGAAATGCCTGAGCATTCTTTTCCAGAATGCATCGGAACATTATGAAAGCTGAGATCCCCAAGTACTGACATTTTAAATCATGTAAATAAATGTCTAATTTAAGAGAATTTATCAGTGCAATTCAGAAACAGCAAAGGAGCTCAGAGAAGCATCCAGCTTACTGTGTTTCCAGAAGGTTGGTCTAAAAGCATACACCTTTAGTACAGCAGCAGGATGCACAAAGCATCCTAGTTTAATTGGGAAAAAGTCTTGAGTTTTGACAGGTCTGGAATCTTCAAGTACCAACAACTATGTTTCAAGTTCCACTTGAACTTGAAACATGGTTTTCTCCTCATAAAATGAGTCCTAGCATGCCTTTACATGTGCCATACCCTCAGACTTCCTATTAAAAGCTGCTTGACCAAACATACTTCCTTAATAGATTTCAACCTGAAAAGCATGAAAAAGTTTCTTAACCGCCTAACATGACTTAGGAAATTCAAGTCTATGATCTACTACCCTTAGGGCAACTCCAGGGCTATATACACACTCAAGCTGGTAACCAGGGCAGAACAGTGATCCAGACTAAAAATTTACAGTCTTGGTTATTTTAGACACCTTCAGTTCAAATATCAGATGCTTGCATGAATATACTTCAAGTCACGTAAGCAAGTTCAGAAATTCTCCTACTGCTAGTGCTGACATAAACCCCTATGAACCTTGACATGCACAAACTAAACTATGAATGTGCATGGAACACACTAACATATCATGTTTTTAAATTAGTTGAAAGGCATTTAAAGAGCTTTTGACCAAATGAAATTTAAGACTCAGACCAAAATCTCACAGTAAACTCTGGGAACCTTTTTAAGAACTTCAATAAGCTTTGAGTCTGCTACTAAGCAACTGGTAGCCAAGTAGAAAAAACTGTTACTTTTCTACTTTTAAATATCCAGCAAGATTAATAAAAAAGTGGGGAAAGCAATCACAAGGATTTACCAGTGCTTCCTGGAAGCGAGTTAGCTTGTTTTATCACTTAGTAACAGAAAAAATATACCAGCTTCTAGTTTTATGTATAATTTATTATAAAATTTTGCAAAAAAAAAAAAGAACAGAACTCCCCAAACACACTGGCCCCCCCAAAAAAAACCACTCACATTCCCCAGATCCTGAATTTTTGTACATTCACATTTAAGATTATTAATGTCATAACAATTTGTAGCAAAGTAATCACAGAAGAAAATTACTCCTGATGCAGAGAGCTGATGCCAGGACATTGAAATTATTGCTTCAGTTCTATTGCCACTCTCAACTCTAGGCATTTACTTCACATTTTTACTCTGCTGATCCCAAACATTCCTGTGATCAACTCAAAAGAAGCCCATATGCAGTTGCAGGAGCCTCCTGAGCTGTGACCACAGAGCTTCAGCAGCAGACAGTGTGGTCTTGCCCAAGTGAAGCAATGAAGACCAATTTTTCCACTGCATAACACACCTTAGCTATGGATAAACTTTGTCTGTAAAACTCCTGCTGTTTGAGCTGTCTTCTCTGGAGACATCAGCTAAAAGGTAATTTCCTTGAAGTTCAAATACTGTAGGGTATTCATTATACCCAGTAGTCCAGAGGAAAGTAATGAACAGGTATCACTGTTACTTGGCTTACACAGCATATACAAAGGCAACAGTCTTAAGGGCAATGGTACTCAGTAAAATCACACTTCCATTGACTCCCTACATTGCATCCAACATTGCATGCCACTAGAAGAATGTAAAAACATGGCTTTTTCTGGTAACATTGTCCCTGATTTCAACAATTTGTACTGAAAGAACCTCCTTGTACAAAAATGGTATTTTAAAAGGGTTTTTTTCAGATACCCTCTAGTGGACTCCTTTTCCATGGAATATCCAGTTATCTTACTATCTACACAAAATTTCAGTGCTCGTACCAGATTGCATTGAGGAACTCCATTGCTCTGCTACACACTGAGTGACAAACTTCTTTGGTTTGCTTTACATTTAAACCCATATATTAGTTTGAAAACAAACCAGTGGGAGATTGCAGGTCAGAATTATAATTTAATAGGAAAATTCAAATAAATGCAATAGTGCAAAAACACTGACAGAGTCAAGATACAACCTGACACCCTGTTAGTCAGAGTGGTGGTAGCAGTCCAGATGAAGTGGTCCTGTTGAAGCAGTGATCCTGTAGAAAGGGTCTGGTCTTCCCCTGAAGGTCCAGTGGTGTCGCTCCTCTCCTCTGGGAATCCAGAGGGTAAGGGCTGTTTATGCTGTTCCCAGATTATATCCAGGTTGGAATGCTTGTCTCCTCCCCCCAGGCGGAGCATCTCACAATGGACTGATGTAATTCTGTGAGTCACGAGGTGGGTCCTTGATTGCCCGTTAAACAGAGAAAGCCCCCAGAGGGAGTTATCAAGGATGAGTAATGGCAGGAGATAATGAACATTGCCCAAACTGCTTTAACAGCTTATAAAGATGATAATACAATACATACCATTTGTCACATCTTACACTGTAACCTAGGACAACCCATATTCGACTTCATTTCCCATCTTATTGTCCTGACTTTCAGTTTAATACAGTAGTTTCCCAATTCTTCGTATCTGCTCCCACCTGAAACAAAAATTACAGCCAACATACTTTCTTACCTAACGATAACTACTTCTTTTCAAAATCACTGGTAAATCTACAGGGGTGCCTGCACCTGCACAGTTCCAGAGTCCCTGAAAAACTGGAGGGGTGACCTTGCTATGCTGTGAAAACTGGCCAATTATTCTGGCGTAATTTTATTTATTTTTCAGCAAACCACCTGGCTCTTTAAAGATCTGTATTCTTAAACAGTCAAATACTCAGTGGTGAGAGATCTTGTCAAATGACTTCTGGAAATGAAAGAGGATTATTTCTACTCAGCACTGGTAAGACCACGCCTGGAGTCCCATGTCTAGTTCTCGGTTGTCCAATACAAAAGAAAGCTGGAACTATTCAGCTTGGAGAAGACTTACAGGAAATCTCATCAGTGTGTATAAATACCTGAAGGAAGAATACAAAGAGGATGGAACCAGGCTCTTTTTAGTGGTGCCCAGTGATAGGTCAAAATGTAATAACCACAAATTGAAACATTGGGAGGATCCCTCTGAAAGTAAGGAGACGCTTTTTCCTGTGAGGGTGACTGGGAACTGGAACAGACTGCCCAGAGAAGTTGTGGAGTCATCTGCCCTGGAGATATTCAAAAATTACCTCGGCATATTCCTGACCAACCAGCTCTAGGCGACAAGGGGCATTGCAGGAGGTGATTTCTAGAGGTCCCTCTTCAAACCTCAGCTACTATGTCATTCTGTGATATCAACCAAACATTCTGTACCCACATGCTTGGATAGGAAGTGGAGCTCTTGCTAAAATCTCCAACAGGTTTCAGATGCAGTATTAGCTCCTTCATCTCAAGCTATTTTACAATGAAGAAAAGATTTGTTAAACTGATTTTGAGCTGACGGTTCCTAAGATTTGTAGAAAACTCTCTTAAAAGAGCAGTGACAACATATTTTGAAAAGGAACTATTTCCCATATTAATGCCCTCGCAAAAGAATTCCACAAGGTCTGCAAATAGCCACGTTAATTGGTTACACGACAGATGTAAGTGCCCCCTTCGCCTCCCCCAATAAAAAACCCCACCTAAACCAGTATGCTCCTTTATTTTAAAATACCCGAATAAAAATAATAATGAAAACCAAACTTAATGCACTCCTAAAACTATAGATTAGAAAACAAACCACTTTTCATTTTGCCAACTCACATCGCTGTTTCCTCCTTTTATTACACATTATGTATACAAACTTGGGATGATTTAAAATTATCTAAGTTCCCCTTGCATCAGTTCCAGAGTACTAAGTGAACAATTCTCTAGAGGAGGTCTGAACTGAACATCTGCAAACTGTTGCAAAAATAGCCAATACTAGAAAGAGTTCTGAGAAATGTAAGTTTAAAAAAAGCTGGTAGTTTGCATGGGCTGGTAAAACTCGAACAAATTCCAAATCAGTAATGTGGTCAGAATCACAATGCCGCACAGAAATCTATTTTTGAGGAGAAGTATTTAGTAAAAAGTGGATCTGAAAATTTGGTTTGCCTTATTTAGTCAGGCCAAACAGTTCTATTACTGAGATTACACATGAGAATAAAAAATGCACATGAATAAGGTGAAGGAGTTTGGCTGTACAATTAGGAGGACTCAGTAATTCTCTATTTCTTACTTGTTGTATGTTTTAGTCAAGGCGTAAACACCTGTGGCTCTTGAAAGCGAGCTGGAGTAAATCGGTCTCTGTAAACAAAGAAGCTGAATGAGTCTCAGTGACAACTTGCATTAGGTAATGCAAGATAGCATTATGATTAGTTTACAACACACTATGCTAGACAAATATTCCATTTCCAAATACCACCTAAATCCCCTTATCCTTTTTTTTTAATGCCACAAGCATACAATCCTTGATTTACTCTGAAGTATTCAATTCTATCTCTCTAGTCTTTGCTCTCTGAGATATGGAAGTCCCTTCTTGCAGCTCCAATCCCTGCAATTACTTCTATGAGTTTCTATATTAGAGCATTTGCTATACAACTCTGATCTATCTTCCCATTCTAAACCTGGATAAAATTGTTTCCAACTCTGTAAATGTTAACTGGGAACGAAAGATGACCTTTCAAGAGCAACCACTGCAACAAATTTGAAAAGGACAGTGGTTCTAAAAGTAATTTTGAACCCTTTGAGGAAAAAGTCATTAAACCTTCCCGCTCTCCCCCTCTGACATTCAGGTGAAACTAGACATGAGCAAAGGTCACAGAATCATGTATCTAGACACAATCTGCCTTACCAAGAATCAACAGAATTATTAGTCAGCTGGGGATAACTTTCTATTTCCAAAAAGGGGTTTCACAGAAACCAAGAAAGACTTGAGCTAATCCCAAGAGCACAAAATGCTTAATGAGCAGTAATAAGACAGTTGTGCTACCTCCTCCACACTTGTGCTGGATACCCAAAACTCTTTTTTGTTAGTCCAGATGTGTGTTTTACATGTGCTTAGCAATCAAGAAATAGAAAGTATTCTAGGAATAAGCTAAGGAAAACCTCAAATATTTTCTGCTATTCCAAAAGATTAGTAAATCTCAGCCATCCTTGCAGCATTTTTTTCTAAATTGTAATGGGATTATGGACATGCAGAGATATTTGAATTTCACAGCTCATTCCTAGGATGGTAAGGGGATGATGTTTCAACCACCTGGGTTAAATTTCCAGTCTTGAAGCTTAAAACACAGAAGATGGCACCAGTCAGTCTTTAGAGTGCTTCAGTACTAGACTCTCTCCTCTTTGTTGTTCTGTTGGTATCGAGAATACTAAAACTGTGTTACAGTAAACTAAGCCATTCTTGTTTGTTCCAAAAGAACTTATCCTCAAGAGATTTACCTGTCATATAAAGTTAACATGGGGGAACTATTAACTTGTTCAGCTATTGTTTCAACAACACCCTAGGAAATTACTTCTCTGCAACATTCTATTGAAGCTCCCAATTCACAGGTAAAAATTAGCTTTGAGAATGCTGCCTCTCCCTTCAGACTGATGAGAGAATAGAGAGGAGGAAAATACACCCCTGGCTGCCATCTTCAAAGGCCTACTTGGCTAGAGTATGTAGCAGACAAGACAAATTTTTCCTTCAACCTGGTCTTTTTTAAATGCACAAGTCACAGAGGGTAGAATCTGATTGGGACCTCCAGAAATTAAAGCACCGGGCTACTGCTACTAAAAGATGATCTAATACACATGCAAATCAGCACGAATCCTGGCTTTAGTTGTTTTCAGATTACATCAACTTCATGGATAAAGACTGCTTTATTTATCATACTGAGTATTACGGACACTAAGATGACCTGAATGCGTTTCATGCCAAAGGTAATAATAAGGTGTGTTTTCTACACAGCAGTATACTACTTCAAAAAACAACTGAGAAAAATCTTGGTCTGTTTTGCAGAGAAAGTCATCTCATAGGGAAAATGGATGCATCAGTGAAGCCTGCATGATTCAGCACCTTCCCTTTTGGGGCTTAAGCTGGGAAGTCAGTTTTATGTGTAGCTGCTTTTCCAGCTGTTGAAAAACACTTTTAAAAAATATTTTTTCCCTCCACCTCCAAAGTACTGAGCCGCTCTAAACACATTTAATATTTCAGGTTTTCTCTTGAGCACGAATGCTTGCTGCAGAAATTGTTTATAATTCACTCATGAAGCCAGGTGTGAAAGTCAAAGCCAGCTCAGCACAGCCAAATGATCCCCCCATCAACTGTTAGTAACCTTTATACATCATAGAAGCTAATTTAAGCCAAAGGCCACAAGGCCTTAACATAAGTTTCCCTAGAGCAACACACAGCTTCTTCTAACTGCTAAAGAGAGAGAAGGGATAAAAGTTCAGGAAATAATAAAGGCAAGTGGTGTAACTGTTCACATGCACCAAAAGGACAGATAGAAGTAGACTATACATGACAGTTGTACTCACAGGAGAAATATTAGTGTCTTTGTACTGATCACGAACCACTGAATTAATTTACCTGATTTTCTTCTGCTGAATAAAAGCATTCATGAGCAAGTCTTCACCAGGGATGGACGAAGAACAATACTGCAAATCTTTCATTTAGATTTTTAGAATTGCGCCGAAGTTATATTCACTGAGAGAAGGGTTGGATTGGAGTTTTCTAAAATAAAAATTATATACTATGTGGTAGCATAAGAGAATCACCAAACAAATCAGACTTAGACATCATCCAAAACCTCGTCTGAAATTTCTAAGAAGTAATGAATTCACAAAGGGCTTGTAAGCCCATGGAGACGATTGGAATTGACTTGTGATGAGTTGTCTGCAATGAAATGAGGATCCACAGGTCGGCCTTTTGAAAAGCATGTTGCAGCCAGTTCACTTTATTCCTCAGTCCTCTTAAGAAAGCAAAGTTTTATATCCAGCTGCACATTCCCAAGAAAATGGAGATCGATATAGTCACTTTTTTCCCTGATGGCTTGCCTAGCACATAATGGAAAAGTGCAATTTTCCAGATGCTGATCGTGAATGTGGTGCCTATACATAATACATTTCTCATTTTATTTTTTAAAAAGGAAAAAAAAAAAAGGGAAAATAAAACCAGTTTTAAAATGCAAACCAAAACAATCCCAAACAAGCAAAACCCAAACACCAGGAGATAATGAAACAGAGATGTATGTGAATAGCTTGGTCTTGCCTTTCAGAACCTGGATGGAAATTAGAGTAGAGCCTGGCTCATAATCAGAACACCCACTTGACAAAAGAGGTTTACAACAGCCAAACAATCCACTTAACAGCAAGAGGAATGTTGTAAAAGAGGAGTTTGTGTTATGTGACACCTAAACTTTTCAGCAAAGCATCTTTTAAACAAGGGCACATGCTGCAGAGGATTCCCATATATCTTCTCTAAGAGGCTAAGCAACTTTTAAAGGTATTGAAACAGTTTTAATAAAAAAAAATTAACATGCATTTCCCAAAGAAAAATTTCTTTCATTTTAGGTATATAAAAGATGAAACAAATTACAATCATCCACCATGTGAATTTGTTTGTGTCAAAGTATATGCAGTCTAGGTATAACAACCAGGCAAGTATAGAGAGAAGGAAACCATGTTAAGAGACACTGATAATTACAGCACATGGTCTGCAGGGAGTCCTCTCTTTCTCCAAGTTACAACAAAAATTATTTGTAAAGCAGTACTCTGATACAACTGATACTAGAAGAAGTCCTTAGAGCTAGTCAATATTGACGTGACATCCTGCCAGGCTCTCCAGCAGCATTAAAACAGTGGAAAAAATAAGCAGTCTTCAAGGATTTGGCCCAACAGTTCTACAATAATACCTCAACTGAAAAGCATCCTACCCGAAATCGGACATTAACCCTGTATTTCAGTACCATACAACAGAGTGTGTTATTTCTCTTTTCTGGGCAAATGTTACAATAACTTGTAGTTCACACATCACATTGTCAGCTCTTCAGAGCTAACATAAAATTGTCTGTTTATTACCATTTATTTCAATTAGGTTTGGAAAGGTAGAAAGAAAATAGTATCTTTCCTCTTTCATATCCTGACATTTGCTGTTCTTCCTTTAGATGAAAAATAATTACATTCCTGGTAACATCACTGTATAAATGTTAGTGAAGGCAATAACCAGGCTTACAGAACCATTATTACCAGCCATTAGCTGTCACCAAAATTAACTCTGAAACTCAATACCTTGTAGAGTGTTGCAGTGTGCCCCAGTT
>VXBT01015262.1:0-10530 GCA_013400235.1 Oriolus oriolus | reverse complement strand
TTCGAACTAAACCCACTACAGTATGTCAGGAGATGTTTAACTTCATTGCATATTTGCAGACTGTCCTGTTTTTACTATCTGCCATCCTCTGGTAGCCTATTGAGCAGTTCATACTTAAAAAAATAAACAAAAACCCCACCAAAAACCACCACAATTATTTTTTGGCAAACTGGAAACAATTAAAAGAAATACCAGAAAGAGATGAACTTACAGCATCTGTCTGACAGCAAAAGACAAGAGAAGCTTAATCAACTTAAGCTCAATACAAGAAAAAGTCACAACTCAAAGTAATCAATGAGACAAAGAAAAGAAAACATAAGTGTCGAAGGCATAGTAAGAAATAGTAACTGGGAGCTGAAACTACTAGAGAGATATAATTTCTGTAGTGGAGGTAATTAAACAGCAGAACATATTACAGTATTTGTCAGCTGATATCTTTATATTAACTTGTGATGCCTCTTCTGAAAGCCATGTTCTAGTCCAACAGGAAACTACAAATTTGAAACAGAAACCACTCGAGAAAATTTTGCATTTTATCACTGTTAACATCTGGCCCTGAAATCTATTACTTCCATCTACTTCCCTTATCTATATTTTGTTCTATTCTTGGGTTGGCTGAACAATACATGTTAGGAAAATATAATATTAGCAATGTATTACATGCATTGCACATAGTTTGATATAACCACAGGGAAAACTACTTCCCTGTGGATTTGTGAAAATCCTGAACACATGCCTCATAGACCATAAACAGGGTGCTCTTAGGTGTATAATACAGTGTGTGCAGTATGACTACACAGTGAAGTTTAGGAGTAATGACAGAGGACACATCTAGAGATGCTCAAGATCTGTATTTAGACTACTCAGTACTCTGCATAGTTAACATGCATGACCTTCTGCAGTTTCTGCAGTACATCTATTCCACAAATAAAAAAAAAAATGTCATGAGAAACTTTAGGTTTCCTAAACAAGTCTTCCTTTGACCACTGACGATGAGGACCTATTTTCACAGAAATTGTAAAAAAAACACCTACAAGTCCCTTAGTATCCCTGCATGAAAAGCAACACTATATTTTTCTTTAATACATTTACAGCATTTCTTTTCCTTGTACAGTTTTCCTTTAAGCACTTAAGCACTCAAAACAGCCCAGGTATAACAAATGAAAATAAATAAAAGAAAAGAAGAGCAGCCTTTAAGCACGGCCTTGGTTTGCAGTTTAATGAACTTATGAAGAGACTAATTGTCTATTTCATATGGAGCCTGCTGCTTTTATGTTATATTTAAATTAATTACATATGAAAATATTAGTACTCCAAGACACACTTGTGACTTTCCTAAAACAAAGCTTAATAGAAACTCAAGATTTATTAGTACAGACATGGGGACAATTTTTTCTTTGCAGTTTTTGATTATATTTACTCCAAATATTTGCCACAGAAAAGAAACATAACTCTGTTTTGACCAGAAAAAAATTTTACAGGGAAATTACTTGAATGCCAGATTTCAAAAACAATGCACTTCACTCATTTGTATACTATATCAAAACTTGAAGAAGAGGTACAAAGTCATTGAAACTTTTGTTTGCTTAAAAAAATGAATGTTAACATTATTTTGTGCTTTACACTGCCAGGCTTTTTGCTTATTATTCCTAAAAAATGTATTTTTTTTAATCAGTACCGGTCACGTTTGTTGGTGCAGTCACATCAGCACAGGAAGAATTATAATATTATGATGAAAAAATAAAAACATCGTATTGATAAAAATAATTAAACACATCATGGACAAGGAAAGCTAGCATTAGTGAGGGACGTTCCTATCCAATTAACTACAAGAAAAGTTTGCAAACACTAACCTTCCTCTCTCTAAACTTGATTACTCTTTGATAAAAATGTCTGTAAAATATTTAATGTTTTAACTATTCTTACTCCTCAATTGAATTACAGCTTTGCAAGATATAGAATTAGACTTTTTAAAAATGGGAGATAGTTTTCCAGTAAAAACAAAATGCAGGTTTCTACACGCATCATGTGGTCTATTTAATATATAATTTTATGGCTGTGGTCTTTGAAAATTAGATGGAGAGTGGTGTAAACTTTAACAGCATAGTCATGCCTTCTGAGTATGATAAAAGAACAAGCAAAAATTTTCCCTGTCCTTGAGTCAATTTCTAGTTCTAGAATTGACATAATTCAAGGTGAAATACCTGGAGAGTGTTAATTACTTTTAATGCCAGTATGTGTTAATTCACTGAAATGTCATGCTTCAAATGGTATTTTTTAAGGTAGGGAATGTTAGAATTGTTAGAATTCTCTTTTTTTATTATTATTTTCCTTCTTGAGAAAAAGGACATTCTGTATATGCTCCAGGAAAGACTAGTCCTGACAAGAATTTCTTCTGTGTACAAGAGGTTATCACTACTCTTAAACTTCAATGAAGTCTTAAAAATAGACCACATGCACAGAGAAGAACTGAGACCTGATTTGTGCAAGCAAGTCATGTTCTTAAGCATGTGTGTGTGTCATGGTTTAAGAATGGTAGTACCCAATTTAGTGCTCCCCCTGAGACTCTCTAAATCACACTGCCTCTCAATCTCCAACCCTCCCCACCCACCCTGAGCTGGGAATCAGCATTACCTCGCTGCTCCCTCCACCATGCTTACTCAGTCAGAGGAAACCACTTCTCCGCTATAAAGACTCTCTTACCCTCACCCCCAGGAAAGATGTGATGGGATATACAATAGCCTCTAGGTCCTGGACATCCCCCTCCTGGCTACTGCAAAAATGAACCCTTTCATGGCTGGAAACAGGACTGTGTGAACATATAAAAAAGCTCCATAAAGCTTTTACTCTCCTTAATTTTTGTCTAATAAATCTCTTTTTTTTTGCAGGGAATTTGTATGAGGAGCAGCTGAGATATTCACAGACAGTTATTTTACTCAAAATGTATATAGTGCAATTATGCTGAAATACATGCCATACAAAATGTGATTTTTTTTGAGCAATGTTCTTTTAATTACATTTATTGGACGATTATTCAATAATTTACAACACTACAAGAATCTGTTTCACACTTTCCTAATGGGATAATTATGCATGCAAGAATTATGGAATAAAATGGGAGAACATTATTTAAGGTGAAATTTTGCCACAAATTAGTATTACCTTTAAGAAAGCATGATTCTTATTTGTGGTATTAGTAATTAATTAAGCTTTCACAATTTCACACTAAAGCATATACATACAAAACCAATGTAAGCAACCCTCTCCTTTGACATAAATTGCTATAATTTCACTGCCCTGAATTAGTTACATAAACTTTAGCACCACTTGCAGACCCACCCTTTTTCAAAATATGAAACTGAAATATTTGCTCATTTCACTTTACCATCTTGCATGCTAGGATGATAAAGACTTTCCTGCTTTTTATATTACATGATGGCTATCCCCAGCTAATGTTAATTTTGACTTGTGAATTCGAAAGTATGTAGCTACTGTGTCAGCATTTGATTATAGCTATGGTCAACAAAACACCTTTTTTAAAAAATATTTGCCTCCGAACTTCATGGCTGTTTTACTCAACTGTGCTTTCTATTATCTCCAAAAGCCATGTCCTCTCCAGTTTCTATGACCCTGTTGCATTTAAAGCACAAACAAAAGGGCACAAAATATCCTGGTGCTCTTATTTCTCCATATAAGACCAGTGGCTATATACTGCTACTATGATAAATTTTCTGCTTTATTTCAAATTGTATGCAGTATTCAAAGGCATGTAATAGGAAATAAGTAGTTATTGAAAATTGTAACCCACAAACAGAACAATACAATAGGTTGATTTTTAATAAATAATTTATGCCAACTTATTCCAAATGACCTTCGTAACTCAATCATTCTACCACTCATGAAAAATGAAGCCCTTAAAGCTTATGTAAATAAGATATTTTACATGAGACTGGTATACATGGACTCAAATGGAAACACTGCATTTAAATACAAAGGACAGATACAAATTTCATCGCTTCCATTGACCAGTAATTTCTTTGATATAACTTTCTTGCAAGGGAAATTTACCAGTTTCAGAAAACAGTTTCACACCCTGCCCATTAACTCAAGATTTTAGAAATTGAAATCTGTCAACATATATATGTTTAGATGTGTACAGAAATGTTCTCATGTGAGTGTGAATTTGCCATGAGTGTGTATGTCCTGTTAGAGTATGTCTTTAGTTCACATGTCTTTAAAGTAATGATTACTTTTTATTATAAATCAAAATTCAGTAAAATGTGTCAGAAAGAAGCAGATCATTATCTCTTAAAACAGGTCTTTAACTGATCCTGCTTTGATCCTTGACAGAAATGAAAAATGAAAAAAAAAGAAGAGACCTCTCCAGAAATCATATAACTGTAAGTGCAAATGTGTTTTGCTCTGTAAGTCAGGTATAGTATCATTTAAATTGTTTTTCTATATGAAGTCATATATTTAGTCATGTAACAAGAAGGAGAAGTTTTAAAGGCATCCATCTACAAACTTCTTTGGAATTTTTTGACTAAGAAGCCATGGATATATTTAATAATTATGAAAAAAAAAGGTGGAGAAGAAAATAACAAAGAAGGAAACCTCAGGGAAAATAGTGCTCTGGGGATTTGATTTCTTCTTTTTATGATTGCTCTTTTTGAGTGAGTACAGGAAAGGAAAAGTATCCTGTTTTCTCTAGATCATTTCAGAATGGTTTTGCAGCAAGAAAAAGGTACTGTCTCAATTTTCTTTGCCAGGTGGAATGTTACTCTACCTGGAAAAAAGATCCCCTTCTTCCAGGACTTTAAAAAAAAAATGTGGTAGACTCCATTAAATTAATACTTAAGCTAATTCTGCTTTAAAAATAGCTTGTCTCCAAATATTTTTGCCCAATAATGACAGTTAAAAACTGTGAGAAAAAATTTTGCAGTGCAACTCTTCCACAAAATAGTTATAAAGAAGGTGAAATTTCTGGAGGCTTCCCAGACTTAAGTATTTGCATGTCATATTGAGCAAAGCATATGTATCATATTGTTCAAAAAATACAGAAGTGCTCAGGACAATTTCTCGGTTGCTATTATAGAAAGTTAGAAAAAGAAAACTTCACTGGTATATATCCAAATTTATTTTGTAAGTATGAGAAAATATTTTCAGTGGAAAGAAGTCCGAATGGCAAAAGTCTATAAGTAATTTAGTCACTGCGTCTTTGTTTAAAGCACGCAGATATGCCCAGTAAATAGCATGGACTTAGCAGAGTAGTTAGTTCATTGCTGTACAGTCAGAGGCACGTTCTTGTGATCCGACTTTTGGTTTTGATAGAAAGAAAATCGTATCTGAAAAATCAAAAAGAAAACCAGCTTTGCTTCTAACCTCCTCAAATTTGATGTTTCCTTATTCTAGCAGGAGAAAACAAGTGTTCAGTATTGATCAGTCACTGAAGTTGAAATGTTTTTTGAGAACTGTGCCTGAGAAGTGGACTTGCTGGCACTTATCTGCTATCCATCATAGAAATTTGGTATATGTTTTCAGCTTTTCAGCTATTGCTAAATACCTGGGCAGCTTGCTGTGCATGAAAACAGACAGTTAGATTAGCTGCAAGGGGGTGAAGTTCCCAGATAATTTCTTTCCTAGTTGAGAGTGGTCTGAGGAATTGTAAGAGCTATCTTAGTAAGAGAAAAGGTGGAATAGCAGTGATTAGGCAGACCTGCCATGTAGAAGCTGTTCCACATGATCTACACTACATGGAAAGCAGATTTTGGTTTAGAGAGAAAGCAATAAACCTGAGTTAGTTCGACGTGCAGAATGCAATTTTTTACAGAACAAAATATGCAGGTCTGATAACTTTCAGCTCAGCTGATGCTAGCCATATCTTATTCTTTTTTGCCAGGATCTCATGGCCAACTCCTAATTTATCATGAAGTGCTCTGATTTGAAAAGCCAAGTAGAAGTAGCTAGTTGGGACTATCATAAAGTGGTCACTTGAGACTATCATGTATGAGGAACAGTCAGTTCACAAGGAACAGCAGGACAGCATGGGTGTTGTTTTTATGTGATTAAGAAAGAACATCTGCTAAATGCACAGATCTAGGTTGTGATATTATAGGTAAGAGGAAAACAGATATTTTTAAATGCTTATTCAATTAAACTGTTTAATCTTTTAAGTGTGAGAGCCTCTGAAAGACCACTGATGTGTGCTGGCAATAGATAGAATGGGAAAAAAGAAGAAAAAACCCCCAACTTTAATTAAGCCTTAGATCAGCTTGAAACTACGTTGTGCTTAGAGACCTTCCTTGGTTTTTATCATTGTTTAAGGAGGTAAATCATTTTATATCATAAATACATATAACATAAATTATACAATGAACAATGTATGACAGCCTGCTTACCAAGATTTTCCCATCTCTCACAGCTTTGTTTATATTGAAATGGTGGATGAGCCAAATAATATCAGCACAGTATTTACTAACTCCTTTCCTACAATCATTGTCTTGAGATTCCTTTAAAAAATAAGTAGGAATAGATGTTTCTGTCTCATAAATTTTCACAAAGATCCTTCCTTAACAAACCTTCAATAATTTTCCATAATCCAGTTGAAGCCTTTCAATATTCATGCATGGCAGCTCACAACCCACCAACAGCCCACTAGAGGTTGTAAAGAGTAACTCGATTTGGAGATTCAGTTAACAATGTCAGACTTCCACATATCCCCAGCCAGACTCACTGGATTTCTAAGCACCACCAGGCAAATTCAGCATGGCCATCTGCCCTCTAGGTCCATTGTACTTGGAAGTATCTCAGCAGCCACTCAACCAGTTAAATTAGTGTATCATCCATCAACTATTTGTTCAGTCAAGAAAGTGGATCTACGTTCTAGTGGTGGAAGGAAGTAAATTAATTTATTTACTATGTATATTTATTAGTTTATGTTGTGTGAATAAATGCTGCAGTTATTTCCTGTGAATCCACCTCTCATCATTAAATGCTTTTATCCTTGTTTGTCTCTTCTTAATTCCAAAACCAAATCATTCCTCTGATGTACTGCCTTGCAGAGGAAGACAATTAGCAGTAATCCTTAAAAAGAAAGTAAATGTTTCAATGGAGCAATTAATGATAGAAAAACTGAAAATAGTTTTCGTATTACCTACGTACAGATGCAAGAAAACTCTTCTCATCTATACCAGCTCAAAGATCACCTCTAACTGATGTTTAAAAACAGCATTGTCTCCATAATTCTCTTGATTTCACTATGAAGACTGGCAACAGAAATACTCATGTGGCCTCAGCAGAACTTATCTCAGAAGACGAACTGTGTGTTCTAATTGTTTTCACACAATTCACTAAACTGTATGAAAATCTGCAGCAATGAATATATGAAGATCATAGTCCAAGCTTAGAGATAAGGCTAAAAAACTTTTTAAATAATAACTTATTGTCAGAAAATATCATTTGTTCCAATGCCTTTTTATTTAACCACTAATAATCTACTTTGATGTATTCACTAATTCTTTAATGAGAAATTCAAAATAATGTAAGAAATAGTAGTACATAGGAGAATACACAATATAGATAGATATAGATATAGATATATAGATATAATATAGAGAATGCAAGTCTTTCTCATTTCACATGTCTAGACTAAAGATTGATCTGTGAAAAACAAGCAAATCTGATTAAATAGTGCTTAGTAATGGAACCACAGTGCTCAGAGACTTCTAGGAAATGCTTAAAAACTGGGGAGAAGTCTAAATTCAGACAATGTACATTCACCTAACTGATCTTGAACCAATTACAACAACTCTGAAGCTGAAACATGAGGTAATAAATTTCAAAGAATAAAAAGAAGTGCAGAAGAAAAGAAGACTTCCTATGTCATGAAATGGAGACAAAGCTATGTGGTCCCTCCTTTTCTGAGTAGACCACATGGGAGGTAGAAGTAAGCAATGAGGACCCTTTTGTCAAGGGATAAGTAGTGCTGCATTTTCAGGCCTGAACAGAACTTCAGTTTCAGATATTATATAACATTTTTGTGAATTACTTGAGAAAAATTATACTCTTCTATGGATTTCTATCATCTGTCTGTGTTCTGTCATTGATATGTCTGTGTACAGAGAAGAGATGTGTGCCCATCTCTCAAAGGAAGAGTTCTTTTATAGCTTCCTAAAAATGTTTTCTGTATGTGAGGTTGGCATGAAATTAGGTAATATATTGTGAGTTAAAGATGTCTTTCTTAATCCACTACCTTAGATTTGATTCTAGACTTTGTTGTTTTAAACAGTAAAACAAAAAATCTCAAAGAAAGTAGGATCAATGATGGAAAGTGGCAAACCAGAGCCGTTCTAAGTGCTTGAAGGAATTTTCACTTTCTTGGGTTAAGATATGGCATGCAGAATGTTAATACACATATACTTCACTTATTTGAGTCAACACCCTGGACTGACTAAAATACTTGCTGAGATTTAACTTGCTAGCCAATTTAGAATTCCAAACGCCCCATAATGACTCTCAACAAAAATGTGTGCAAAACAGTCTCAGCTTCACAGCATGATGAGTGAACTTCAAGGTGCTTATTTAGCTGCTTTTAATGTTTTGATTTATTGATTTGATTTTTAATTGTGGCCTTTTGTTCTGTAGATTCACCATGTATGTGTTTAATGCCTACTTGCTCTTTAACAGGTTCCTGGAAAACACATACCCTTTCTTACTCCACCGAACCACAGGCTCTGAAAGCACAAATTCACTCAGGTATTTGTATTCTTTTAGGCCCTGTTTCCAAATCAATTCTGATGTGCAACTGTAACTAATTCAAGGAGAACTCAGGGGAAAGTGCTGCCAAATGAACTGGAAAGTCATCATCACATTTTCCTTCCTTAACAAGTAGAAAGAGCTGTTAAATTTTTTAGACAGTCATACCAGCACCAGGCAACCTGAGATGACTCGTCATCCTAGAGAAAGACATGTGAGATTAGATTTGCTCTTGCAGACCTTAAGTCTACTCTTATAGTACTGCAATGAATCTTTTCAGGGGTCTGACTGCTGAACTTGTCATAGTCTTGTGAAAGGTCAGATTTACTTTGAGGTTTAGTTATCTCTAAAAAACACTGGGCTTTCAAGAGGAAGGTGAGAGAAAGAGAGATGGGTTCACTCAGTTTCCTCATCTCAGAGCACCAGCTGACTTTGATGTCAGAAAAGAGTAAAGAACTTGCAAATTTTTAGAAATGCTTATAAAATCTTACATCCAACAAGACACTCACAGTAGTTTTCAACCCTACCCTTCTCTTCCTAAAGCTACTGCTGCCCAGCTATTTGTGTTACAGGGGAAAGTAGTGATGCCGAATCCCACCAGCAGCTGCTGCCCTTGACAAATACCAGACAAATACCTTAATACCAGGTATTAAGAGGTTTGGACACCCTCACAGGGCCAGCCCAGCACTCTCCCTTGTGTCTGGACAGTACTGCTGGAGAGAGAGCTCTTGGATTTTAAAACCCATCATCAAATGTTGTCTCTGGCATATTTTGATTCTGAGTAATTGGTTTACTGAACAAGGCCCAGCTTCAGCCTTCACTGCCATGCCATTTACTTAAACAGATTAAACCTGAGGTAGGAGGCTATGACAGAACCTTACAGAATCTCATGTCCTTGGAAATTATTTCTTCCCTCCCTCTTTCCTGTAACCCTCAGAGTCAACAAGTCACACACATAAAGACAAAAATCACACCTCCAAAAATCAAGAAAATATAAAATTTAAACAAGTCAGGCTCTGTTCTTAAAAGATAAAGGGAGCAGCAGAATTTCTGAGCACCCCAGCAAGTTCTGGTACCAGTGTAGAGCGAAGGACCTGAACGGGACCAAAGGTATTACAGAATGGCTGGCAGTAGATGTAGGTAGCAAAAACCTTGTCTTTTTCTCTTTGCCAACTGTGCCCAGCCCAAGGAAAAGCTGGCTGCTCCTCAGCTGCACTGGGGAGGAGGGTTGTGTTGCAAAGTTCTGCCTATGGAATCTTCTTTGAAACAGCAGTCACCTCTGCTAAGCTAAGTCCAGCAATATCCTCACTGAAGGATAGTCTGAGGCAGGAAGTGTGAGACATCTCTGGTCACAGTGGACTTCTAGATAAGCTGTCTTTTGGCTCAAGTTTACTTTTTTAATGTTTCTTTGTCTATTTTGAAAGCTGATGGAAAACTGTCCAAGGATGGGCAAGTATATGAAGAAGCACTGATGTGCAACCTGCTGTCACTCAACTTGAAATAGTACTGCAAGGGAGATAGTCTATGTCTTGTTTATCTAAAACCATTAAGTGAAATCAAAATCTGCCACAATTATTAACAGTACCTACAACTTCTGCCTTTTCAGATGATCTGAAAGAAAAGTCTAGTCAAAAAAAAGGGGAAGTAAGAAAGAAAACCATAAATAAAAGAAGTAAGTAAGATACTGTAATTTTGTATTTTAACATATCTGGGATTAAATGTCAAAATTATAAATCAAATGTTGAAGTTATAAGGTATCGCCGCCGCCGGGAATCC
>VXBT01015219.1:0-10873 GCA_013400235.1 Oriolus oriolus | reverse complement strand
AAAAAATCATCATAGCATCAGAACCCTGGCTGAGAGAACCTGAGCTTTTCTGTTTCAGTCAGAACACTTGTATTTGTTTCTGTAGTTGTTATGTAGTCCTCTTTTATGGTTATGTCTGTCAGAAGGGATTAAAATAATTCATTTTTCCTCCTTGCCCATTCACAAAAAGTAAATATACTTTCAGCCTCAGGTTTCTCTTCTTGTTATCATTCATAGATGTAGAGGTAATCCTGTCTAAGGCTGAAGCTACAAACACTATTACAGCATTTGCAAGACATGTTGATTTCAGTATCAATGGGCCTTTTTTTTCACCAGGAGAGAGACTGAAGACCTTGTAAAAATCTACATTAATATTTGCTTATTGCTACAATAATGCTTCTTGTTCCATGAAGCATGTTCTAATGCCATGTACCTTGTTTTGGAAGAATTCTGGGGGTTTGGGGTGTTAGCTATCTCTGTGACATTTCAGATTTCTTTTTTCCAGAGAAAATCTGAGAAAGTGGATGCCCTTCCTCCAGCACTTTCAAATTAACTTTGGATTCTACAGGCAGAGGAAACTATTGCTTTTTTCCTTTTTTTTTAAGAAAGAAAACTGTTTAATCTAAACTCAGATATAAAATAGGCACACCTTACCTATACGTAAAAGTCAAAGTATCTAATTGTATTAGAGAGAAAAAAGATGCTCTGATGGACGATTTTGAAATATCTAAAGTTAACAGTCTGATATTAACCAAACTGGTAGTTTTATCTGAGATTCCATAGAAGAACATGTGTCTTACTGTCTTGGTAACTTTAGGCGATGGGCAAAGATCTAAATAAATGAGATTTCCCAAGGACGAAATTAACGTAAATTTAGTGGCAATGGGAAAATTGTCTGCTAGATTTAGTACAGAAAATTATTACTTCATGCCATATTAAATGGCTACTTTTCACTACTGAAAAAGGCAAGTAAGAGTCAAATAAGGAACCACACAGACAGGAACAAATACTATGGTTTCAATTTGAGAAAATCTCAGATTGGTTGTTTTTTTTAAACATTGTCGCATCTCAGAATAGTATCTTGGATTCTTGCCTGCTTGAGAGTATGACCTAAAAGTAAAGGACTTCTGGAGAATTGAGGACAAGCTTTGATTATGTTATTATAATCCCTTATTCAATTACAAGAAATATTGCAACTACAACGGTTGCTTGATTAAGGAATAAAGACAAACTAGAACTTACCATTCAACACTTCAATTTATTATTTTACAGGAATAGGTTTTTTCCAGATCCATTTTCCAATAAATCAGTTTAAATAAACCAACAAATCAGATGATAAAATTTAAAACTAAATGGGTCAGAATCTTAGTTCTTATCTCAGTGATGAAGTTTTTGTGGTAACTGATCAAATAAAGGCATGATTTTAAAAGGTTGCATGGATATTCACAAAACTCGGACTTGCCTTTATGGGAGTCACATGGCTAAACTCTTCTGTAGCATCTTAAAAGTGTGCTTGCTCTATGTTGCCTCAGAAAATGAACTTTGCATACTCTAAATAAGGTTGCTCAACAACATGTGTGAGGTTAAACAAACACATCACTGTATGAATGCTTTATTATACACAAGAGATAAAAATGCATTGCCTTGAGGATGTTTTCAGTTCTTGTGTGGCAACAATAAATTAATCAGGTCTGCTTTGTTATTTTAGCTGCATTTGATTAAATGTGCAACAGAATAAAAGGGAAGTTTTAAAGGAAATATAAAACTCAGAAAGCAATGAAACAGCAGATGAGAAGTATCTCAATTAATCCACAGGGCTTTGATTGAAAAAAAAGGTGGATGTAACAGTCCCTTGAGTTTTTTGAAGAGGGGATCTAAAGAGCAAATTATTGATCAACTGTCCCCCCAGAGAGTCATTTAAGGTAGGACACCAGGAACATTTGCATTTGTCCCAGTGTCTACGTGTAGTAGACCAAATGCTAGTGAGCATGGGAAACACAGTAAACTTAGATGAGGTTATATCGGCATAAGAAGAATATTAAGAGAATATTTACAACATTATTCAACAGGTAGCCATTGTTTAGGATAATATTAAAATATGTATAGTATTAATTTTCTTTAAGATTTATTTGATGATACTTGATATTTGATGATGTGTTGTCTGTCCTTATTTTGTGCATATATCAGACAAGGACATGATGTTTAACTATTTATAACAAGTAGAAATGACAGCTCACGGTTTCAAGATATTGTGTCCCAACAACTGCCATGTGGGTGTCCTTATCTCTAACATATTGCAATGTCACTCGAACATGAATATCTGCTCATGTGATGTGAAGACGTAGTGCAATTCATAATAATGTTTATTTAAATGAACATTGTTCTGCTAAGAACAACAAAAACCAAACTGTATATTCACTAAATTGGTAAGAAAAAGTCAGAACTCTTTTTCTGCATGGAGTATTTACAAAATCCTCACTTGGAAGTTTAATTTAGTAATTATTAAAAATCAGCAATAATTAGTGTTTGCTTAGCTGTAATTCAAAGGAAGCTAATCAGAATCATCATCTCTCTAAGGGAAATTACTAACATCATATCAGAACAGGAAAAATGCCATATTGATTTGCTCCATCTATTCTGTAATTATCTAATTTATCTGAAAATCTTGAAGAAGTATTAAACAAACAGCAAAGAGAGGATTCTATTCTTTAAGAAGAAAGTATTCTACTAAACCACAATTAAATATCTGCATATTTTTAGCCTTGCCTGTGCTCTTTTGTGAAAATTATCACAGACAGATTTTACCTTTTGAAAAAGCATAAATGCAGTATGTCACTTTTTCCTGTATGGAAAGCGTTGCTGTACTGAGACTTCTATTGTCTTTTCCAAACTCTGTATCAAACAGATTAAAAATGTTTCCTTCATTGGGAATAATATCATTACAGAACTCAGAAATTTTTCTGAGGGTGATGTGTTTAGTCAATTTACAGCCAGAAAATATGAGCAAAAGCTAACAGTCGCAATGCACGTTATCAATATTGTTCCATTATTATTGCTGCCACACATGTAAAAAAAATCTTTTTTTATGTTGAATACAATTTGTAGTTAATATAAATCTGCTGTGAAAATACACTTCTACATTTTGATCTGTACTTCCATTGTTATTGTATACCCCAGACCCAAAACGTCAACCTTCAAATTTTTTATTGTGACGAATTCTCATGATCCCCTAATGAAAATAATTTCTCCTGGAATTTTCTTTTGTTTTGTTTTTTTCTGGAACTGACAGAAGTCTCAAGTGAGTTGTTTCATTTTTCAGGAAAATTTTCTTGGAAACCTCAACTGAGAACATATTCTATGTAAACCACTTGAAACGCATCTATGCACATGTAAGGAAGACAGCTGCACAGCATGCAGCTAACCATCGGGAAAGAAGGGAGACAAGAAAGGCTGAACTAGAAAGCACATAGAAAGGCTTTGTCCCCAGATATCTGCTTTCATTTTGCCTACAATCCCTTCTGAGCAGTATCCTAGATGAATTCCAAACTCTTTTGAAATTAATTGGCCTAATCAGTCTTCAGTATTGTCTTTAGTAGGGTGACAAAAATTATACACTAACCAAACTGGCAAACAAAGTACCATAGATGACAAACAACTGAAGTGGCCTCTAGAAAAAAAAAGAAACTACAGGTGTGGAAGGGTGTATGTACAACAGAGCAATAACAAGAACTTTAAGCACACTTTTACTAACCAAGAAGAATTCAGAGAATAATTCAGTTTTAAAATATCCACAGGTGGTTTAATGTCAACCACCATACACTGGTAGTAGTGTGAAATTGAGATTTGTTCGATGGTATGTATTCCCCTATATGTATATATAATTACAAAAAAAAAACCCAAAAAACAAAAAAACCCCACATTTGTGAGAAATACCTGTTCAGTTATTTACTGAGAAAAATTCAATTTATATCCTTGTACATTTCTTTCAGGTCTAACAGATTAATGTATTTTTAACTCCAATCTGTAAATCAAAATATGTGTGAAGGCTGATAAATTTTCTTTCATCCAGTGTACACCTGGGCAGCTTTGAAGTCTTTGTACCCTTACTGTTCTTGCTGATATTAGTGGGAACTAGGATTGGGTTAGATTTACTTTGATGCCTGCCAGTGAACAGAGTAAGTTTAAAACTGAGCTACAAAAATTTAAAAAATATTACTGACAAAACATGCAGTAAGGATGGAAAAATATAAGAAAAAGATTTGATGATTTTTTTCTCACGAAGCTAAATAAGCATGACTTATTTTCCCCCCCCACGTAATTTGCTAAAGGCTAAGGTGGTTTGAATGTGTTAGGTGCATTTTGCACTGACCAAGGCAATGCAAAAAATCTAGCTTCTGTGATGGGCACTAACTTCGATAACTGTGGATGTGCAGGACATCTCAGCTGTATTTTGGTGTCTTTGATGTTTCATGTGTATTTTAGATGCTAAACCATAGGCAAGAGTATGTTAGATCTTGTTGTTTTAGGTTTTGTCTATCTAATCTTTTTAAAGCCACATTATATCCCTATCTGCTCAGTGAGTTTAGGGGGAAGTACTTTAATTCTTTCTGGGCAGTCCACAGAAGAAACAACATTCTCGGGAGGTTCAATAACAGACTTTTACTTACAACTTCCCAACTTTAAGGTAGAATAAGGTAAGTGGCAAATTTTAAAACAACATCCAGACAAAGTAGGGACTTGACAAACTTTAACTTTGCCAACTTTGATTTATCCAGATGCAATAAGGCACTCACTAAAGCATTGAGTGGAATTTTTTAGTGTGGCTTACAATACATTTTTAGAAGATGTTAGGAGAAGAAAGACAGAAAGAAAGAGAAAGAAAGGATAACAATGGAAAGATATTACCACTGATGGATAAAGCAACAAGACTTGATTATAGATGTTCTTAGTGAAAGTGATCTGTCAGGGGTGGGGAAAAGCCCATAAAACAAAGAGTTTAATGGGTTAATATATGCTCAGGCTGCATGGGAATGCCCAGGTAACTCCACTGGCAGGGGAGTTTCACACTGTCTGATGCAACACTGGTGGATGTGTTGCATCATACTGAGGATCATGTACAGGGCAGAAGGCCCCAGAAATGAGTCTGGGGGCACTTTAGGAGTCTTTGATGGTTTATGACACCTTCTAAGATATGATGTCTTAGTTGAGCCAGTTATGCCCCATGAGACAGGATGAGTACCTTCAGGTTTACATGGGAATGCCTCAATGCCTCTCCCAGAGGGGAGTTTTCACACCTGCACCAGCTGTGTAAGGGAGGACATTAGCATGACCAAAAGCACCATCCTGCTTCAGGTACAACTTCTTATCCACCTCTTCCCTCATCTGGCTCAAAATCCGACTTGTTGCTTAACAAAGGTTGATTTGTTGGTGATCCTTAGGTGCTCAGCCCTCTTCATCTGTTACCTTGCACATCCTCAGCAAAGCACACACTGCTTTTGCAAATGACTGATTGTTTGAGCCAGTAACCATTAATATTTCAGCCTCACAAACCATTAATGTTATTTACATACAAATAAAAATGTGGAAATTAATTTTTCATACAAATGTTAAATAAGCCCATAAGTAACATATATCCTAAAATGTATTTACTCATACAACATTGGAAATACTAGTACCTCTGTCTGAATACTTTCTGTGTAAAGGATCTATATTTTCATACTTACACGATGTAATTTTTATTTTATATTTACTTGGTTCAAAACTTACATTAAAATCAAATGTAAAACATTAAAGTTTGCACCTGATCTGGAAAATACAGTGCTTGTAGGTGAGAAAATTACTTTCCTGTGATAAGGAAGCTGACACTCTCTATGAAATTGCTTTAATTGCTTTATAAAACCAGCTGCTCTTTCCACTGTAATTTTCTCAATGAACACTACATCCTCTTGCCAGCTACCATTGACAGAACTAGCTGCCTTGTCAAAGTGAAAATCTTTCTTCTTTCCTAACCATCTGGGTCTTCTGGTCCACATAGCCTTCCACTGTTCTACGTTTCGCTGTCTAAATGTAGAATAAACAAATTGACAATATATCAAAATAATCCTTCACACAAAAATAAATCAGTCCTTGGTTCTATAAAAAAAGTCCATCCAATACAGATTTTCGTGGACTTGCCAGTAGTTCAGGAATAAGATAAGGACATTCAAGGAGAACCATCTGTGTTTCATCATTTCCTCCAACTTATAGATGCAAACACACAAACTCCGTATTTTTTCCAAGTCTACTTTTTTTAGAGAAATACTACATTTTCATGTGAATAACAAAAAGTATAGGAAAAAGATTTTCCTTTGAGATGGGTTTCATTTGAAACCTACTATGTTCTGAATTGCATTGATGAATGTTGTCTGCAAGTTTTTTTCATGCCTTTTAATTTTTTTCTGAGTTTGTTTAGTTTCAGAATGAATAAAAGTTAAATTTATGTAAGTATTCCTTCACTTTTTTCCCCTGTACTTTAATTGGTAATAAAAAGGTACTGGCTGAGGCCTAATTTCCGTAGTTACATTGGCTTTGCCCTGCCATGGTTCCATTTACTTTAGTAAAGTTACATTTAATTTGCATCACTGTAATGGAATTATTCTTGTCCAGTCCTTTTCCAAATGTGGATATGAAGCAACTAAGCAAGGAGAAAGTCTAGTAATAGGAAGTATGCACTCTTTCACTGTGACATTTTAAAAATTTTATTCAAAGCTGGGGAAAAAAAGAAATATATCTTTGGCAGAAACAGTCTCCCACTTACAACTTATGTTCTGTTACACAAGTCTGAAGTGTCTGGGAACTGTAACCTCTACGTATTTACCCAGCTGTTTTCTGGAGGGGTGCTTACATAGGCAGCCTCAGCTACAGCAATGAGATGAGACTCACCACCTGTAGCAGTCATGGAGGGAAAAGCTGCTGTCATCATCTTCATTAACTTGGGAACCTGTAATGGGACATATGTTATCCTGAGAAAGCTTAGATACTCCGTACTGTTCATGTCCATGTATAAGAAATGTCGGGATATATCTTATGTCTGTTCTACAAGCCAGTGCAATCTAAAAGTAACTTCAGCAGATGTAAAAACCAAATTCAAATCCATTAATATATTGCAATTAAAAATATAGAGGTGAATTATTAAAAATCCATAACTCTATGGATTTTTTAATTCTGCTACTTTAAAAGAAGTTCTTAATAGATTGGTTTCCATGCAAGCAGAATCAGTGGTTCAGTAGAAGTGGTTTAGTTCTGTACCTACATGTTCAAAGAGCCTGCGAGTTAGTAAGAATATAAAACATATCTGGAGCATTTTCATCTCGTTAAATACCTATGAACTTTTGTGACGTTATGGAAAGTTACAAAGGACTTGAGGAGAAGAGGTAATGGAGTAGAAAGCTTTTTTTCTAAAGTCTTCCAGACATTTCCACTTTAAGCTTAGGGTAAAAAGCAAGTTACTTGATCAGCCTTTTCAAAGTATTGCTCCATTATCTTGGAAAAAAAATCTATTTTCCTAGAAGGAAAAAAGAAAAAGAAGTGTCCAAAATTACATCCTTGCTCTCTTTGTCTTCATATATCATCTGATTCTAGCTGGCCTGCTCCTTTGAAAGACTGATCAAACTTAGGTGCGCGAATCAGAGAATGTTTCCCACTAGGTTAATACAAATAAAGGAAATATGATTCTTGATTATAAATAAAGTCAAAATTTTGCTCAAAAGTATAACTCAGGATACAGAGTTCAGATTTCATAATGAAGCATGCACATCAGTTATAATTCTATTCATGCTCCTCTCTATTTTGGGGAAAATATTTTTTTTAATAATTTCCATGTTTTCTGGTCTTTAAAACTTAAAATAAATGATGATGATGATGATGGTGGTGGTGGTAAATTAGACACAGGAAATGAGCAATTGATGGGGTTTTTTAAATTTCATTTGACTTTTCTGCTTTACGTGAACCAGTGAAACACTCAATTTCCCACATTTGAGCCCGTATTTTTGCCACGTCATGATTCCTGCTTGGGACAAAGCTTGTAGTTTTCCTGAAGCAAAACAAGATGTGCATCAGATGCAAAGCATGACTTTAAACACCATACATTCGGTCTGGAAATGGAACCAACATCCTAGGATCTTGCATTCCCCATCCCTCATCAGACAGAGAGAAGCACACTGTCTCTGGTTTTAAAATTAATTTCTCAGCAATGCTGCTGCCCTGGTTTCACTTTTACTAGTTTACTGATCTGAATGTGATGTAAATTTAAGAGCAAAACATCTTGGCATTGAAAGAGGATGTGTCTTTGTAAATAATTTTCCAGTTTTGAAGTATAATCATAGTATACTATATATACTATATTATGTAATGTATATATATGGAGGAAGGAAGAGGAGCGAAGTGTAGAGAAAGGGCAAGAAGGGGACAATCTTTCCTCTCCTTTCTCTTCCTTCTGTTTTCTTCCTTAAAAGGAGCGTAGAAAGTTTGTTTCTATTAAGTCTGATCCCTGTTGTGTTCTCACACAGAGACCACTGACAGGGCACTATGAAACCTAGATTTCAGCTTTCACCCGAAGAGCTGTGACCTGCATCTCTCCCTGGACAGAACTGAGTGAGGTAAATAGCCTTAAGCACTGTGTTCACATCTGCTGTTTCACACAACTCATATAAAACAGTGGAACAGTCTTTTCCTGAAACAGAAGGTTAGGGTTAAGACAATATAGTTATCTTAACTTGCTGATATGTCAGAATGATCATACCAATATGTGTGTCCAAATGCTGACATAATGAATTCTTGAATTCTAATGTTAGCTTAACTCTTCCCATTTAGTATCATTACCTCAATGTTCATTGTGCCAAAAATCAAGCATGTGAGAAAGACTGTAGTCTTTTAGCTAGTATCACAGAATCACAGATTAGCCTGAGTTGGAAAGGACACAGAAGGATCATGAAGTCCAACTCTTAAGTGAACGGCCCATATGGGGATCTGACCTGTAGCCTTGCACCATGCTCTAACCACCTGAGCTAATCTCAGGGCCAGCATTCATCAAAGAACTGAATCAGCTGCTTCTAATCCATGTTTCTAGTAACTGCAATTTATTCATCGGGATAAATGCAGTATTAAGATCAGAGGGAGAACGACATGGATTCTGGAGTGCACTCTGACCTGACTGATCTCTGGATCAGGATTTAAAGAAGCGGAATATGTATCAGTCGTGTCATGCTAAAGGCCAAATGCACTGAGCTGTTGTGTAAAAGGTTCCTCCTCCAGCAGTTCTGTAAAGGTAGGAAGGAAAGGGGTGAAAACATTCTCTAGATTTCATGAATTGTTTCACAGTTTAATAAGATGGCTAAATCAATGTCTCGGGGTAAAATAATTTTTAATGCTTTATTAAATATGTGCAGGATTCCTGAACCATTGCTTTTCAGAGATTTAAATTTAACTAATTTCCTGCATATTGCCATATTCTTGTCATTCCTAAATGCTAATTTAATTGCATTCAAAGTTAGAGAGCACACCTGCTTCTCAGTTCACCTTCTGTTTTCTTTTTCTTCTTTTAAATTTATTCTGGAGGAATAATAGAACAAATAAACATAGTAAAATTAATAGTTACTCTTTTCTTCATAAAATTTGGCACTGAAATCTGGACAGTTGAGAGGGATGTATGATTTGGAGTATATGAAGCCCACTGGTGACTCATAAAGGAGTGCAAGAGCTTTTATTGATTATGGTGTTTGAATAACTTGAAGACAGATCTGCATTTGTTTGCTGACACAAAGTACACAGAAGAATACAATGATAAAAGTCAGTAAAAAATACTGATTTCTTCTACCTGGCATTTCTTGGTAATTGCTTTAAATACATTAGGAAAGCTCTACAGATAATTCTTACTACATATTATTATATCTATATATAATATATATCTATTATAAGTATTTTTAACCTAATGCTCTCCTCAGATCCCTTTCATACAATTGAGCAAATTTTTTAATCTTTTTTAGTTTAAAGAAATTTGCCAGAAAAAGCCAAGCCACTTCTATATTTTTCAGATCTTATATCAGTATAAATTTCTACAATCAAAACTTTTTTGGTTTTGAGTTTTGGAATACACTATAAACTTCTACAGGAGAAAAGCTATGTGGACCTTATCAAAATACTTGAAAATGATGGGTCCTTCTCTTCTGCAGATCAATATTTCTTAAATAAATAAAATTCAGTAAGCAGACTGCAAAACTCACTGGAGTCTGTTCAACACAGTACATGGATATCAAATTAACGTGTTCTTCCAAACAAGAGACTGAGGCTGTTTCATAATTTTGAAAAAAAACAAATCCAGTGCAGAACTACTTGAATCTAAGGCAGGTCATTCTCAAAATTGTTATTTAAGAGGAAGACGTGACCTAGAAGCTTAATCAGGCAAGAAATTTTAATAAATTATGGCGACATCAGGAGCTGTTAAATGACCTGAAAAATCAAAAAAGTATGATACTAAAGTAAAAATCAGGCAAATTGACTGGGAAATAGTATAAGTGCACAGAGACAAAACCAAAAACCCTGAAATGCAATAAAGCTTCAATTAGTAGAGAATGCAAAAATAACCAGGAAAAAATTCTACTTATATGTTAAAAGGAAGATAAAAGCAAAGATAATGAAAGTTCATTAATTACTGTGACTGTTAAATAGTAACAAATTATATAAAATGTTTGAAATATTCAAAATCGTCATGCTTCCACCTTCACAGGAAAGAGAATATAACAAAGAAAGGAACAAGGAAGACCAGTAGAAGTAACAGGCCAGTTGGTGTAACCTTGTCTCCTTCAATATTTTTGGAACAAGTTATTAAACTATTTGCAATAAACAAAACCATAAGGAA
>VXBT01015191.1:0-11642 GCA_013400235.1 Oriolus oriolus | reverse complement strand
TCCACGGAGGCCACCCCCACAAGGAGCTAAGGAAAGGATGAGGCCTGAGTCACAAAAATTTATCAGGAAACTAAGGTAGCCTAGATAGGGTAAACAAATGACTCCATTTGTTCAGGAATTCTGGTAATTGCAGCTTCTGGCTAATTCACAAATAGCTAAAACAGGATTAACTACATGGACAGGTGACAGAAGAGATGTAAAAAGCTGGCTGGGTATGGCAGTTACCACCCAGGGTCTGGCCAGGCATCAGTCAGTGGGTGTTGAGCCAATGCATCACAGAATGGTTTGGGCTGGAAGGGACCCTAAAGACCATGGAGTTCCAACCCTCTGCCTTCCACTACACCAGGCTGCTCAGAGCCTCATCCAGCCTGGCCTTGAACACTTGAATACTTCCAGGGATGGGGCAGCTCAACAGGGAAGAATTTCTTCCTAAGATCTAGCTTAAACCTACTTTTCCATTTAAAGCCATTAGCCCTTGTCCTATCACTAGTTTTGTGATCCTATCACTTGTTTTCTATGTTCTTTTATCGTTATTTTCTCTTTCCTTTCTGTACTATTAAATTGTCTTTATCATAATACACAGGTTTTACCTTTTTCCTATTCTCATCCCACTGTGGGGGAGTGAGTGAGCAGCCATGCTGTGTTTAGCTGCCTGCTGGGTTGAACCACAATGGAGTCCCTCTATTCCAGCTACATTAGCAGGTAGACACTTTTCCAGGGCAATTTCCTGGTCATTTAACTGTTCTTGTTTCAGTGCATAGTGGGGGGCATTCCATTTCAATATGAAGGATAAAGGCTGTGGTCATTAAACAGAAATTCACCAGTTGCACCCTACACACATAAAAACTCCCAACACAGTGAAAGCACATTTGAAGTTGTGCTTCAGTCGCAACCAAGAAATGGCTTTTAAAAGCTGCTTCAGGAGATGGTGATAGTCTAGATGCAAAACTACACAACTCAGCACAGGCCGCAAAAGCATCCCCTGCTTATGGTCTGCTGTTAAGTGACCCCTGACATCTGATACAGCCATAGCGCTTCCTCTTTTTGATGCAGAAAAGCTGTGGGACAGTGTGCCAGACCACGGTGAACAACACAGCAGTGCCAGCACTAACATCACTTAGTTTATCCCCAGTAGCTACACTGTCTCTAATAATTTTCCCATGATACTAAACTTGCTGCTGATGTTGGAAAGAGATTGGATTTAGATACAGATCTTGTTGTGCAATTGCAGGATAATAAGAATGTATAAAGTGTGCAGCAGCCACTAATGCGTCCTTTTAATCAACTAGTCAGGCACAAAATTCACATCACATTTATGTTCTGAGCTTTTCCTGTGAAATACAGTGCCTCTGCATAACATAAGTTGAGAATCAGACTCTGTATTTCTGCTTTTCTGCACCAAAATGTGGTTTATTATCAGGCCCTTCAACTAAGACCCCTTACATAACCTTGGTGACAAGGGTAAACACCAGATATTTATTCCTAATGACCATACTCATTTGGAGAAGCAGTAACACCAATCTGGAAACAAAAGAGTTTTTACTCTCCCTTTAGCAGCATTTAATTAACTTACCTTCCAAAGACCAGCTCCACTCCTTCTAGATTTTTGTTTTATTCACAAGCAAACAATCACTGGTTTTGACAGCTTGGTTTACTCTCTGTAGTCACTGCTGAGTGCCTCAACTTCCTGATCTTTAGCTCTGGCTGTTATCTCAGCAAGTACCTAAACAAAATCATTTTTGCACAGAAATTTTAATATCTCTACTATCTAAATGATTATTCATTAGTTGGCAACATACTGTTAATGCTCGTTTTTCTTCCCCCCAGCCGTCACTACAAACCCTTCCATCCCTTATTGACTGGAGATCAACAGACATTACCACAGCATCTGTCAATAAGTGACCAATTCGTCCAAAATATCAAGTGATTCATCAAAATTATCAGTATTATAATAGGATTTTAAGGCAAATAAGATACGTATTTTATAATAGAAATAAGGAAAAGTTCAAGCAGTTGCAAAAATTATTCTTCTTTTGTACTAACATTTACTGGAAGTTTCACAACCAAGGGAGATTTTATATAATGAAAAAGATTAATAAAGATTAAAACCTTGCAGTCAAGATGAGATTAAATTAAGTACTTCAATTTATCTCATATTTTCTTAAGGTCACATTTTCTAATGGAAAGTACTTGTCAATGCTGACATAGAAGTTGTGTTATTTCTTCATCAATTTGAATTTTCAGCTTTCTGCTTAGCATTTTTTGGCTGAAAAGTTCAGCCCAGCTGTAACAATTGGTTAATTTAGCAATGAGAAATGCCTGACTAATTGCTCAATTGCCTTGTACACTGTGACAAATAGACAATCTCTCTGATACATCCATAGTACAGCTGGTTCCTCTCTGAATACACCATGGTGTACAAGAGGAAAGAAGAGACATTTCTGAGTATTGTCACAAGGAAAAATTTTGGCTTTTAATGTCAATGCAGTTTCCCAACATGTCACGGAAGACTTGGTTGAAGGTTCAAACATGAGAAAAATGCCACACACACTTTCTACTGAGTGACTGGAACATGTTTGCCCAGACACTTTGGGGAGTCTTTATCCTTTGAGATACTCAAAGTTCAGCTTCTCGTGGCCCTGAGCAAGGCCTTGCACTGAGCAGGAGGGTGAACTACACAACCTCAAGAGGCTTTTACCAACCTCTGGAGTTCTGCACTTCTCTTTGGTCCATACATTTCCCCCAGAAGAAAATGTTACAGGTTTCAAATCTCATCTGTTCCTCCCCCAGAGCATTTAACAGTTCTTAGACAGCCTTGAGATTACACTGAACAGATGCCAGACAGCACATTGTCACCCTCACAAATGAAAACTTTAACTCCTATGCCACAGAATATTTTTACTGCTTTCTGGTACTTCTGTGACACCATGATCCTTGCATTCTCGGCTGCACTGTGATCCAGTTTTAATAAAAACTGTGGAAGCTATTCCAAACCGATGTGTTCCCTAACACATTACTCTGCTCCCTCCCTGCAGCTGTTTAACAAGTATTTAAGAGATGAGCAAGACAATTAATAATTTCTACTCTGAAAGTGGAGTATCATTCAGCTACAACAACTAGAGTACTTAAATTTCTAGCTCTGGGAAGCACGTGAGTCTCTCTGGGGTTTTTTTTGGTTTGTTTCTTTGGGTTTTTTTAAAGACATACATGTGTTGAACAATTTGATGCGTGTTTGTGTTGTTCGTAATTAACACATTAATTCTTTTTAACACAGAGTCTTCTGTCTCTCACTGAAGACAGTATATTGCTCTACCTTCACTTCTACTCATTTGCTCATTTGTGGTGTTATGAAGTTCATTTTAGACACACAGGAATTTCCCACTCAACTGAATAAGGATTTATACACATTGTAAATCTCATTTTAAACACAAGAAAATAGAAGACAGGTATAGCCATATCTTAACACGAGAGCATCTTTTTGTCTGAGCTGCTTAAATTCTTAATAACAGGATTTACAAATGCAAATCCATTTCATAAAGCTTGAGCTGCAATTTTAAAAAGTCTGTAAATTGTACATGGTCACAGCTGGGGCTTTTTTAATAAAAGGAAAGTCAGAAGTCACTTCAACTTGGTTTAGGGAGTTGTTTTGGTTTGTTTTTAAGGAGGAATTCAAGGCTACAGAGTCATGCAGGCTGGATGGATTTTCTTTCTATTCTGATCTCCCTGCACTGAAAAAAAAAATCTTACAACAAAACAAACAAACAAACAACAACAAACCCCACCAAAACCCAACTTACTTCTGCAGACAGTATCTACGAGCAAGGGTCACACATCAGCAGTTGTAAACATTCTGGTAACAGATTCTGATAACAGATTTATCATTTCACTGTGATCATATCTTTTACATTGTCTTGAATGCAGGCTCTTGGGGTAGTCCTGCCTCGTTCTGCTTCACTCACGCGTCTTCCATCAAACTGCAGCTGAAATGCAGCCGACAGGTGTTCTCACAGTTTACATCTATTCTGTCAGCTCTCTAAAATGGATCCTCACACCTGATCCAACATCAATAAACTTTCATGTAAAGCCGGCTGAGGGAAAAAAAAAAGATGTGAGTGAATCACTTTTTGTCACAAAGCTCTGCTAATTAACACAGGCTTTCCAAATCCGTGCTAATTTCAGCAAAAGTTTGTTTTAAGCTACAACCACGTGACACCTAAACACATTAGAGTGAACCATTTCAAACTCCCAGAAGTGAAACACTTCAATTTTTGTTTTGAATTTCTATTTTAGTGTTAGGATTATAGTACAAAAGGGATACTTAAGAGTCACCTCTACCTACCACTACCATAATATTTCAATCAATCCCAAATAATTTCCATTTTCCCCTCTGAAAAAACCACTCTCATGGAGACTTCGTACTGCCAGATTAATTCTAATGGGAAGGCAAAGAAGCTTTCAAACATCAAAGTCTACCTGTAAAACTTCCTGCATTCACAGAATGTGGGAAAACTAAACCTTTTGCTGATACCTACATCAGCAAAAGCCTATTCCTTGAGTGCCTTTGTCATTTCATGACTAAAACATGATTTAGGAATTGTTGGTGCTAAATATCCACTAAGAAAGCAATATTCTTTAAAACCTCTCACTACCACCATGTGCATGTATATACATTCAAGTATCCCTCATACATAGCCCCTATTTTTAAAATTTATTTTTTAAACAGTTCTCAGAGACATCTTTCATTCACTTTCTCTTCTCACATGAAGGTCAGTAATTGTACTATTTCTGCTCTATTCTCACTCCAGTCACTTCTGCTCTGAGTGTTCATGTCTCATCTCGTCTCTTTAGGTTTCACACTTTTGAGTGCATGGTCTATACTGCACTTTATACCAAATTTTAAGAGATTAAGATGCTGTTCTTCTGTAGGTAACTTGGTCTGTGGTTTTCTGAAACACAAATTCCATATGCAACATGTTTCAGCCAGCCAACATAAAACCCAAACGAGGTGAATTAACTCAGACTATGAGCTTAAGGCAGTTATGAAAACTGCAAAGACCAAAAGGAACATTCTATTAATAGCACCATCCAGAGACAAAGACACAGTACCTGGAAGAAGACTGCAGTTTAAATATCCAAATAGAGTCTGACACAGCAGCAAAATATCAGCCAAATAAGCAACGAGCAACTAATTTGTTAGGCATGCTTAGCCTACCAAAAGAATGATTGATGACAAGAAGTAATGCCAACTGCTTACACTGAATACCAGGAAGAGGAAACCCTTGCAGCTCAGCATTCTAAGTTTTTATTTTATATGTATGGTTTTTAAAGTGACACTTCAGACATAGACCTGAATGTAATATTAAGCTTTTCTGCTCACTGTGCAGTGCATCAGATAAATTCTTCAGACATTTTGCTGCCACACTGGTTTCATCTTTGCTCTTCTTTTACTTGTTTAAGAGCTGTGGCTGAACCTCAAGCACTCAAACAAGTTCCAGACAGGCTGGACAAAAACTGCTTCACTACTGTGGTTTGTCTTTGCACCATCCATTTTTAGTTTAACCATCAATCACTGGAGATAGAAAGCATTTTACAAGAAGAAGGATTATTAAGAACTATTTAACAACAAAGTTCACTTTCAAAATGAAAATGTACATTCAAACTCTAATACTTTAAATAACTTCAGTTCATTCTAGGGAATTCATGCTTTCCTTCCTGTTCTCATAATTTCAGTATGTGGAAGTAAACCAGGTTAGCACAAGCCCTTTTAGGCCTCTGCTATTCACATTCTGTCCAAAAGATCTTTAAGAAATATGAATTCATAACATCTCACAGACTGCAGTGACAGATGTGCCTGAATGGTCCACGAGCTATTATGTCAAGTCAAAATATCCTTTTTCCCATTGCACAATTCTGCTGACATTTGTCACCTTCATCCATCTTTTAGCTCATCTTTGTCTAATTTGGTTATAAATGCCCTATTTGTCACACTGAGCTCAGTGCTATTCCATCTCATTACCAGCCAGTTCCTGGATCTGGATGTCATTCCTCTCCAGGTAAGAGTAAACACCAATGTAGCCACTTTCAAATCCTTTTGGCAGTTCTGCTTTATCTATCTAGAGAAAAATTGCGTGTCCTGGACGTACTGGGATTTCCTTCAGCAGATTATATCTTTTCAGTGGAGGCACACAGATGACCACGTGTATGTGATGCTGCTCTGTGTGGCTACTTCCTTACTCAGCCTTGGCCAGAATCCTGATCTGATTTTCAGAACTTTTAAAAGGAACAATTCTGACTATTTGGAAGCTGGGCTTTTCTAAAATTATGGTATTGTTGCCTGGTGTGGGGCAGGTCATGCTGGTGGGAGTGGGAACTTCTGTTGTAAGTAGGTCAAATAATTTCTAAGCCAAAAGGAATGAAAGCAACCTCCGAGCTCACACCATTGAGAGCCAAATGAAAAGCCTGACCATGATTTCCTGCAATTTCAGCAGTTCCCTCAAATCTCTTCATTCAGAAAGGGCAGAGCAATCCCCCCAGCCTGGGAGATTGGATACAGCAGGAAGTGTGGGAGAGAGGCATTGGTGACTTTGTGGAGTTGGGCTCAGACACTCCAGAGATAAGGGCACAAAGGTGGATGGATTGTTTGGGAGCCTGTCAGTCCCGATCCATCAGCCACAGCAGAGCCACTGTTAAGAAAATAAACAATTACAGCACAGATTGGTAAAGTGAAGCCATGACTTTTCCATCCCTCATTCCCAACTCAGCACTGGTCTCAGAATCACTGAACTGTTTAGATTTGGAAAGACCTTTAAGACCAAGCCCAACCATTCTCCCAGCACTGCCAAGGCCACAACTACACCTCGTCCCCAAGTGCCACATCCACACAGGAATCTGCAGTTTAGGACTCCGTGCAAAGTAAACTGGTAGATTTAATGAAATTACTATGCACCGAAAATTACATGACAAAACAAGAAATAGCAAGTTAGTAATTAAGGCAACATCATCAAACATTTAAAAGGGCTCAACGTATTTGAAGGCTTCCAAGAGCGTCCATGCATCTTTTGGAACAGCAAAATAACTCTAAAACTGCCATTGTTGCCAAGTTTTGAACTATTTTTCACTGAAACCTGCCTACCAGCAGACATTTTGGTGATGAGTGTGCCATATTTCCTTGTGAAAAATGAAAATTATTACTGAAACAAACATATATATTTTAGTAGAAATAATATTTTACAAAAACACAGCAATAATAGCGTTAAATTTGTTTAGAAGTTGCAGGGTACATAAATGCTTTCTAAAAACAAACATCCAAGATGTAAAGCACATGTTAACACAGATTAAGATTTTATACCCCTACCTGCAAACAACAGATAGAAGAAAAACGAATTATTCTGAAAAAAGCCCAGACTTTTATGAAAAGTACATTCCAGCTAAAAAAACAAGAGGACTAGCTGGGATCCAAGATTTCACCCGAAATTTCAGCCCAGTTCTGTTGGAAGTATCAGTTGCACACATACAATGGTAAAAAGGCATTTTCTGCTCTGATAACCTATCTAAAAGGTAGAAGATAGAGTTTTTCCCCAAGGCAAAAAAAAATACGGTAGCAGTAGTGCAGTGGTCTAATGAAGTTAGACAACAAGACAGCCCCCTGCCACAGCCAGGAACAGATACACGGTCTGAGGATTATGAGTGTCACAATTAATTAACTACACCACAGGTTAAGAAGATTCCCTCCTCATACTTGTATTTCAATAAGTAGAATGTGCATAAGCATTCTTTGCTTTATCACTCTAAGAAAGAAGAACAAAATATTGTCACAAAAAAGTACCTTTTGTCTTGATGATCAGCTCCAGTAACTGCCTGGTTCAAGTTGCTTCCCCATTTCCCGCCCCTAATCTGCCCTCTACAAACAGGATGGAATCTCTCAGGGAAAAATACAGAAGTAAATAAATAAAAAAATTATCAGAAAGAAAGCAAAAGCTGTAACATTCAGAAAAAGTATTGCTGAGCTGCTCCTTACTAGAAAGGCAAAACCATTTCTAGACTTCGTGTCCTTACCATTATAGCAGTGTTTGTTTGAAAAAATATCTGAATTCTGTACAGAAATATGGTCTTCTGCAGGAGAGGGGAGGGGAGAGGGGAAAGGGAATCAACAAGTAGATGAAATGCAGTGACCAGTGTTTGTTTAAGAAACCAGTTGTGGTACATATGGGCCACTCTTTTCTACCACACAGAACTGCAACTTTACCTCTGCTAAACCTGGCCCAGCACACACTGATGTGTAACATCAACAGGAAAACAGCTGAACTTTCAGAGTTAAAGAGTACACCTCAGTAATTCCATACCCACTCAGGAACACAATAATTCTCCATTAACTTCAACAGATACTGGATTAAAGCCCCAACTCCCATAGCACCTAGGTTTTCTCACTGAAATCTTTAGCTCTAGTTTTTTACCCCTTGAGAGATTTTCATCAGTCAAAAGTTTAGAGGACAAATTACGGGCCCCTCCACAGACACAGTCTGAACACAGGCAATTCAACAATATCTGCATTACCTTGTATAAAAGCCTAAAGGAGAAACTTTAGCTCATGGAGCATGGAGTTGAATCTGAACCTCAAACATCCAACTCCTAACTGCTGATCTTCCGCTTGATGCCAATGCTCTTCCCGGCTAGCACTCCATTAAGGCTCCACACCTGAACAAACACTGCATTTACATCACTGCTGTGGCTTTCAGTCACTCCAGTAACTGTGCTGACAACGTAGCGTGTCTGAGAGCTAAGAATGCCTCAACCCATATCACACCAGCTTTGGAAATGGGATTTGAATACCCAAATATGTGGTGGATTTTGACAGCTTACGAAATGCAGTAGTTTTGAAGAAATGAGGTTGTGGCTGAGTTTGAGACCGTGCAGGTGATAGCACTACAGCAAGGCAGTGGGAGGGAGCTACTGCAGCTCAGAGCAAAATCACTGCTTTCCTTTCCCTTCAGCAATACCCACCCTGCATCCCTGTAGGCATGCACACACCCACACAGAAAATCCCAATTAATTCTGCAGAATGAGCAGAAAGGCAGCATCTACTACACCGTTTAGGCAGAACGTCGTTAGCTTACATTTCCAAAAATAGCCTGCACAATGTCCTGATCATATTTGGGATTTAAAAAAACCAATACTTCTCCTGTAAATCCACATGAGTTTTGTATGGACTCAGAACAAAGGGGCGGGAGATGGAAAATTGCTCACCAGAGATTTCAGAGGAGAGAATTTATAGCAGGGTTTAACCTTTTGCAATAAGAATGTTTGTTGAATAAATGTGCCTGCTACACATCACTTTGGGTGATGGGGAAGACATTTCTACAGAGTGTATGCAAAGATTCCAGGCTACTTTAAAACATCACTTTCCATGTATCAAAAATAAAAGAAAATTGAAGCAGTGGTTGTAGGAATCCAACATGCACTTACAAATGTGGTCCCGTATGGATAATAAGTAGTGGAATTTCTGTGTTAAGTATATTAATGGAGAAGATTTATAATCATAGTACGTACTTCATACATCTGCTTAAATTAAAAATACCTCAGTTCCAATATGTAAAATGTCTTATTTCAAAGAAAATGATACATAACTGGGTTTTTTTTTTTAATAGGCTTCCACAAGTGAAAGGCTTTTTGTCTAAATTTGCTTTGTAATAAACATCCAACAAAGGCAATGTTCTTGATCCATCCTGAATTTTAACCACCATAGCAGAAGATTTGACAAATGTGAATTATCTTCCAAAGGCTTCAGAAGTCAACTCATGAAGTCTGCCCTTTTGTTGCACTATTTAGCACAATTCAGGTTACTGATAACTCAGCAAACAGATGCTTTTAAAAGCATAAAGGTAAATATTAGGTAATTATGAAACTTAAACAAGACACACAACAGGTTTGGTTCAGTTTTCTACTACTGGCTGAATGCCTTCCCAGGACACGAACCTGCTAAATTTGAAAAGGGACTCTGCATTTCACAAGAAAAATTATTTCCACATATTCTCTCCCTGTCCCAAGTCAAGGATGAAAATGTTGCAGAACTAATTTTATATTGGTACATCACTGCTTGCAAGCTGGATCCATTCTGGAATTCAAAACTGAAAATAATGAATTTTTTACCAAATCAGTGGAGTTTTGAGACCAAACATTACTGTCACGTAGTATTTCTGTGACGCTCAGCAGCAACAAACACCCTAGTTTTTCATGTAAAATATTAAGCATTTCTTACTTTTATTTGAGCCAGGTGTAAAAGTTGTTTGATTAGGGTTGTTTCTTTTTTTATCTCCTGACAGTTCTTTACCTTTCAGAAAATTAAGAATTATTTCCAGTTTACGCATATGTGTATGTGTGTGTGTGTGTGTATGTATGTATGTATGTATGTATATATAAAGGAAAGAGGAAAAGCAAAAAAATTTAAAATTCTTCTCATGAATTTCAGGAAATGAAATGTGGACTTCACAAAATACCCCACAAAGTTTAACTTCTATTTTTTACGTTCATAATTATGAGGCAAAAAAGAAACAGAACCAAATTTTTCCCTTGCCACCCTTTGACTCTGTACACCAACAAACAGATTTCGTTACCTTTTTGGTAGAAAATGGCATTTTTAACATGATAAAATATAATGCTGCACAAAAAGTTGCAAATGCACATATTACCACATGACCCAGCCCAGATATAGCCCCCAAACACAGAACCTCAAGGGCCAAATTCTTTCAGGTACTACACAGGACAGGAAAAGGATTTAGCACTACATAAAGAGACATTGCTGCAAACCTCTTTGAGCCTTTTCTATCCAGTGTAAATCATAAATTACTTTTGCACTGATCAGAATGCCAATCTGGAGCTTTATTATATCCCAGACACTTTAGTTTCCCACTTGGAAGATAATTCACTCAATAAGGTATAAAAGGACTTGTAGGGAAAAAAATAAAAGTAATGCATGCTAATCAATAAGCAAGTTTGAAGCATAAGGCTTCAGGATGTTAAATTTAACAGTCTACCAATGATTTTTCCCAGTTTTAAAAACCCGACACTGATTCAGTTTTAATCTCAAATTACCATGTCAGACTGGAAAATCAAATCACGCTAAAGCAGCACCACATCACAAATGCCCAAATCAAACCTCATAACCAAAATTACAGTGGGGTTTTTATTTTTCTGTTTTGTATAATAGCAAAGACCCTAAATCAGACAGGAACACACAGGTTAGCCCTTGTGACACCCAACAATTGGCAGGGTTCCACTAATAAATCCGAAATTATGATCTAAGGCACAGCTGAAGAAGCACAGGGACAGCAGCTCTCCACTTTTACAACACAGGCTGCTTCTGAAATGGTCAGTGGGAGCAATTGTGCCAACTAATTTAAAAAAAACCAAAAACAACCAACCAAAAAACCAAAACAAGATCAAAAAACCCAAACCAACCAATAAAAAAAAAAAAAAACCAAAAAAGAAAACCACCCAGAAAAAACCGGAACCAACCAACCCCCAAAAAACCAAACCAAACCAATCCAAACAAAACAAACAAAAAAAACCCCACAAACAACAAAAATAAACCCCCACCAAAACACCAAAACCAAAAAATTAAAACGGAAAAAACCAAACCAAACCAA
>VXBT01015144.1:0-10180 GCA_013400235.1 Oriolus oriolus | reverse complement strand
TTTAACCCTATGCTATCAGCACTTTGCAGCTATAACATGAAGAATATATTTCATGATACTTGGGTCCAGCAAATAACTGGAACAGAATGTCTGCCCAGATTAAGTTTGGCTCTGAACATGTTTAGATCTCAAAGCTGAGTGTCTTTCTAGTATAAGATGACAGAAGATTTATAAAATTATATTTGAAGTAAGGTTACCCCATCATTAAGTAATTTTATTTTCCTATAGAAGCAAGTACTTGAACCTCTGCTTAAAACTTAGAAGTGTTAGTTTTTTGGTACCTTAAATATATTAAAAAAGGAAATAAATATATTGAATTGTATGTATGTGCATGAGTATATGCATATATATATATAATATGATACATATGTATGTGTTCAATTCCTCTTCTGGTTTTAGGGTACTAGTATATAGGAAAGCATGATTGTGCTAGAAAAGCCTACACTGACTGGAAGGTAATATTTTCATTTTAAAGGTCCATATGCATAACAAATTCTTCTGAGATGCACAAAACTCATTACCCTACCCCCCCAAAAAAACAAAAAAAAAACCCAACCAACCAACCAACCAAACCCAAAATCCAACCTCCCCCAAAATATATTTTATTTGTAAGTGATGCATGCTGAGACTAAAAACTGAGAAGCAGTTTGACTGAACCTCTTTATTACCAAAGGTTTCCTTCATTTTCTTCCCCAAATCCTTCATAACTTCAACATTTCCAGCCTATTGTATAGGTAAACTCTATTTGCAAGGGTCCTTGGGCCTGTGTGATGTATGGGGAGTATTTGTTAGGGCAGAAGAATATGAATCAAAATTCCCTCAGGAAAAATTTTTGAGTTGATTCCAAGTGTATTTTCTCTGCCCTAAGCAAGCAGAGTTTGTTGTATTTTATTTTTTTTTACTGATTCTGCAATAAGAATCAAGAGATAATCTGTGACACAGTGTAGAATAGCATCTTAGATGGAAAAACTGGCAGCTCTTGCTGCCACACTTACAAATCCCCTCAGGTTCCCACTAAGGCAGACACCTATTGATTTCTTTGTTTTCCACCTTCACAAGTCATAGATTTTCCTGTCTATCTCTAAGGAAAAAATATAGTCAAACTAATTATATACTTAATTTGAAAAACCAAAAGGGCAACAGGTAGTGAAAAATGTGTTAGATGAATAGAAACCTGCTTACACAGTTTTAATTTTTTTCCACCTTATCAAAAGTATACTAAAAACGAGTTAATGAACCTTTTACTCAGCTTAGTCAAGTTTAAATTATATAACCAGAAGAGTGAATAAACAAACTTTGCACTTGAACTTGTTGAAGACAAGAATGGGTTGTCCCTATTTCCAATTTCCTTCATTTAATTTTCAGAAAGAAGCCTGGGATTTGGCTCTAACGAAAAACTTAAAACACAGACTGAGTAGAGTCTTATTTTTACACTATTAGAACTCACAGACCTGATAAAATTGCCTCCTTTCAGAGTTTTCAAGCACTGGAAAAAATGATCAATCTGCTAATGACATTTGCTGCACTGTCCACTGAATGTTGAAAAAAAGTCATCATAGGAAAATAGGATGAAGATGGAGAGCCGTATTTATAATGTGCTGTCTTGGGCATTGTTTTACTTTGGGCCTAAAACAATAATAATAAAAAGGATATAATGAAGGCACATGGAAGAACGGAAAAGGATTAGAAGTACAAAAATGGCAAGTGAAAGACAAGTGTTTAATTGAGATGGCCTACGTTTACACTGAAGATCATAACCTACACTATGAGAATTGGCAAACCCAAGAAAACACCTCCTGTACTTTGGCATACCCTAAAAAGGACACTTATCATATTCTAAATATCAAGTGAAACTTGCTACAGTACAAACTCACAAATGGATTTTATTTTTAATCTTAGTTTTCATTTTTCATTTAAAAACCTATAGCTGTGTTTGAAAACTAGGAAAATGCAGAAAATGTGCAGTGCAACTTCTAGAGAGAAGCCAAGATGGGCTATACAAAAATTCCTTACAAGTAACTCCAAACGTGATGGACATGTTTATATTTTAGTAATTAAGACAGACAAAGAATTATTCTATTCTTGTTTTTGAAAGTTTTCTGATTTTGCCATTTTCTTGAACTTGTTGGCATTCCAGAGTAGCTCTCCTTGTGTATCTTTGAGAGTTCTTTTCCTGTCCTTTTAAGGACAGAAAAATATTTTAGTATGTGTTAGCACAGGAACAGACAGATAAAACACTTCCTCTGTTTCTGAATTATGTTTGCAGTCTTTACTTCAACACCTCTAAAATATTTGAGACTTCAAAAGTGGTGTGTGGGATGTAAAAGGGATAAACTAAAATATAGTGAATGCTGTCCCTCAAAAAGTCTGGTTATAATTAAACTGAGACGTGGGAATCTGAAAATACTGATTGTATGGAGTGGGGTTTTGTTCGTAGTACCATTTAAAAAATGAGTTTACTGGGTATGTATGCATGTCTACTGGGTTACACTAGCTGAATGAACTTCCATGCTAACCACATATATTAGGAGAGTTTTGCAATTTTAAAAAAGACTAAAAAGGCAAGTTCCAAAAACGTCAACAATACCAAAAGGAACACCTGCTTTTCTGTGCTACTAAGGGAAAAGATCTGCTGCTATTTTTTGGAATTAACCTTCTATCTTAGAGTTATTTTTCTGTTCATTTTGCAGTCACCATCCTATGTGATTGTCAGATGGAAGTTTCCTCTCTGTCCCAGGACAAATTATTTCAGTTATAATTATCTGTAGAGCTGGCCACAATGACAATTTAAAATTATATACAGTGTTTATACATTTTATTTTGCTTTCCAGACTTCAAAGTTTAGAGAGTTAATATCTATTTAAAATGCTTTTCCTTAAACTCTTAACCCTCAAATAAGTTGTGCTATGTATTTTCACAATTCCTATAATAATGTCTTAAATGCTCAGGAGCAGAATGCTGAGGTCACATGTGTTGCTACAAATATTTTATATTCCCATTCTTCTCCTTGGATAATTTACCTTGGTTGTTTACCAGTTAAAGAAGACCAAATTTTGCTACAGCCTGGTTCTCTACACAGTGGCCAAGTTTCATTGACTTCACTACTGCAGGAACATCAGCTTACCCTGTGTTTTCTGTCTGATCATGCTGCGTTAAACCTGAGCGGGTAAAAAAAGGAAGACATCTGGTCTATGTAAATCTAAATATGCTTTTCTCTTTTTCTAAAGCTCAAGGTCCAACACTTTGCTTGTGCCAAATCTGGCAAGGTACAATTTGTCTACCAGCTTACTTCCGTATATATATCTTCACAAAGAAGTGGTTCTTTCCTGTCAGACTCAAAATTGCATGTTAAGCAGGACTTGTTTCAGGAGGCCAGAAAGCAGAGATACATGCGACAAACAGGGAAATTTTACTCTTGAGGTTGTTCTTAGCTGACCCAAGAAACCTCAGCAAATCCTTGAAGTAACCATGAACCAAACAGTTCCTTGATGGTCCTTACACAACATGTATTGCACAAATTTATGATACTTTGAAAGGTATGTCTGTCTTCCCTTCCAAGTCAAGACAAGATCCCTATCAGGATGCTTCAGAGAGCCTTTTTTAGTCCAGACCCCTTCTCCTTGCGCCTACATTTTGGCTCTGGATATCAACGCTTTATAGCCCAGCTTTGTTCAGTTAAATCTATTAATTCACATCTGAACTGTTTTCCTCATAAATTTGGGTATGCATTTTCCTATCTAAAGCTCAGCATGAAGTAAAATTGATTGTTTGGGCCTTGATTGTTTTGAAGATATGTGCCACACCTTTGCATCTGCTCACAATGTGCCCGAATTACTGTTGCTTTAAATAATCTTCGTTCTACAACTGTGTGATTAAGGACTGACGTATCCTTTTTTTTTATTTGTGTAAATAATTACCTGAAAAGACTTTGCCAGTCTTATTTTTTTTTTTTACTTAGTTGCACAAGAATTCTTTAATTGCTCTTCCTTTCTTGCTGTTTTTCTCTCTCCCTCTCCTTCTTGGCCATTCTCTCTCTTTCTGCTTGAATAAATGAACCCATGAAAGTGAAGTGTAAATTACAACAAATTCAGTGATATAAACAAACAATGAAGTCACTTGTACAATTTTGTTTCTGACATTTTGTGAAGGAGATACAGTGTGTGATATATACACTCTCATCTGAGGTAGCTATCAAATAAACAGCATTCATAGGAAATCCTTAATTGGGATCCTATACTGTGGCTGCCTTCTTCCCTGTCTCTGAACTGCAGAATGTTAGAAGGGCAGTTTATGCTGAAATACACCCATCTGCTCATTTCATTTGGAGCTTGCACCCTACTGCCACTGCCATTCTTAGAAAGTAACTAAACCTAACACTGACTGGGAAATTCTGCCTTCTTTTACCTTGAATGATAATAATGTTTTCTCTATTTTATTACAGTCTCTTGAGATTGTGACTGATTTGCATATTCTCTAACACTTAATTAACGATGTCACTTTCCCAGTGCCTTGAAAACAGTTTTCATTTTTTTCCTCGGCAGGCCTCCAACAATTACCTCCCACATTTTCCACTGCAGTCCTTTTTATTACTTTAATGACAAATAATTGGACAGATTCTGAGTAATGAGGGTGAGAGCCAAAGGACTGTTGCATAGGAGACGGCTGCTTGTTACAAGACACTTTTAGTGGTCTCTAAATCAGATAGACAAGCAGAGTAATGATCATCTTGCAGTAATGAGACACAATTAAGAATCGCTGCAGCAAATGACAGAGCAGTCCATTGAACAATAACCTCCCTCTTCCTTTTTTCCAAAGAAGATCGAAGCTTAATTATAGCATCGCCATTTGCAATGCTATAGTTAAAGTCGTGTCAGCATTTCCATTATAAACCTGCTACTTTCAAGGGTTTATAACTCCCATGAAAAAAAATCTGCTTTGAGCTGGAAATTTCCTTGCAAAGGGTTTCAGTTTGCTATCTAGTTTTTATTATTTATTTATTTGTTTTACAAAGTGGACCAGCTCCATGCCTGTTCTAAATAGGCATAGCTTCATTGGTATGACTGAAGCTAGAATAATTTGCATTTGCGGTGGATTCTTTTCAAGTGCTATATGACTCCACATGTACCAATGCACAGAAACCTGTCACTGAAGCTGAGGAGCAGCAAATGCTGCTTTTGAGAGCAGCATTTTTTGAGGTTTCTTAACATCTCAGACATCAATAGAATAACATACTGCTGTGACAAACAAGTCTGGGAAATTTCTGAGTTGTATTGAAGGTAATTTCTTGTCACAACCACTCAATGAGCTGGCTAGGAAAGAAGCTCTCCTAGACTCCTTATTAGTGAACAGAAAAGCACTTTTGGCACTTTTAAGGTTAAGCTGCTATCTTGGCCACAGTGCTCACAAAATACTTGAGTTTAGAATTTTTGGTGTAATGACATAAAAGTTCAGTAGGGTTGCTAGCCAGGATTTTAAGAGAGCAAACCTTAAGTTATTCAGGGAGCTAGTTAGCAGTGTCCCCCAGGAATCTGCTTTTGAGGGTTATGGTGTCCATGAGTATGGGTTAGTCTTTAAGAAGCACCTCTTAAAAGCACAGGAGCAAGCAATCCCACTGTGCAAGTGGGGCAGATGATCAGACTGGCTGAACAGAAAACTCCTCACTAAGGAAAAAAATTTGTATGATCTCTGGAAGTGAGATCAGTTTTGCAGGACAGAGCTGTGTTTCCTAACTGCAGAGAGCAAATATGAAAGAACAAAGTTCAACTAGAGTTGCAACTGGCCAGTGCTGTTTCAGGCAACAAGAAAGGCTTCAAACAGGTAAATAGCAACAGATGACTACAGAAAATACTGGACCAGTGCTTGTTGAAGGTAATCATCTAGCAAGTGATGATGAAGGAAAAATGAAGGCATTGAATGCCTTTTTTCTTCAGTCTTTAGTATTAAAAATAGACCTTGGACTGCTCATTCCTCTGAGCCAGAGGACTTTGTGAGCAGTGACATTCCATTTGTGAATATTGAAATTGTAAGCAATGTTAGATCAGTTGAGTGTTCATAAGTCTATGGGATCTGGTAGGATTCATCTGGGAGTACTGAAGGAGTCTGTAGATGTAAAATCAGGAACATCTGTCAAAGATTTTGGGATTCTGGAGAGGTCCTTCTTGACTGGAAGCTAGTCGATATAACTGCAGTTTATAACGGTGTGAAGAAAGTCCCAGGAAGCAACAGACCTGTTAGTTTAATCTCAGTATGTGGAAATTTTATGGGGAAGGTCATACTGGTTGCTGTTGAAACACATTTAGAGATTAATACAATCATCGGACACAGCACAGGTTCAGAAAACGAAAGTCCCCTTTCATTAATTTGATATCCCTCCATGATAAGGTCACCTACAGAGTGGATGAAGGAGAGGTGATAATGTAGTTTTTCTGGATTTTAGGAAGGTTTTTGATACTGTGCCTCACAGTACCCTTCTGAACAAGTTATACAGTTGTGAGATGAGCAGGTACACAGTGTACTGTGTGGAGAATTGGCCGAACAGCAGGGCTTCAGGGGTTGTAGCACATGGGGCTAAAACTGGCTGGTGAGAAGTCACTAGCCATGTTCCTCAGTGTTAAAATCTTGGGCCAATTCCATTCAATAATTTTATAAATGATGTGGATGAAGTTGAGTATACATTATCAAGTTTGCCGATGATACCAAACTGAGACATACCCTTTTCTCTCTTGAGGGACAAGAACTTGCAGAGGGATCTGGATAGATTGGAAACTTGGGCAATCATCAGTGGCATGAAATTCAATAAGGAAAAATACCAGATTCTGCCCCTGGGATGCAGTAAAGCTGGGCTCCACAGTTTGAGAAGGATAGGAAGGTTCTTGAATGGTCCAGAGGAGGACAGCAGAGCTGGTGGAAGGGCTGGAAGACACATCCCGTGGGAAGTGGCTGAGGGCTCTGGGGTAGTCTAGTTTGGAGAGAAGGAGGCTGAGGGGTGACCTCATTGCTCTGTACAGCTTTCTCAATACCTTGGCCAGGTGGCTTTTGAAGGTCTCCATGGATGAATTGTCCACCAGTTCTCTAGACAACCTGTTGCTCTGCTTTCAGTAAAAGAATATCTCATTGTGTTGAGGAAGCACCAGCTGTATTTCAGTTTGTATCCTTTTCCTTGAACATTGTCACTGTGTGCCACTGGAAAGAGCCTGTCTCTGTCTTCTTTACACCATACTTTCAGCTATTTGGAAACCTTAATGAGATCCCTCCCTGAGTGTTCTCCTGGCTATACAGTCCCTGCTTGCCCAGGAACTTGCTTTCCTCCTATGGGACATGCTCCAGTCTCTTCACCATCTTCATGGCCCTTTGCTGGACTCTGCAGAACCTCCTTTTCTCTCTTGTAGTACTGAGCTCTAAATCAAACACAGTGCTCCAGTAGTGACCTCACCAGAGATGAGGAGAGGGGAAGGATTGTCTCCACTGACCTGTTGGCAAGACTTATGCAGCCCACCCCAGCATATCCCTAGTGTTCTTAGCTGCATGAGCAAGTTGACTCTTGTTCAACTGGCTGTCTGCATTTGTCTGGCACCACAGGGGGTTGCTCCCCACTACAGGCAGGACTTTGCACTTTGTTAAAATTAAAATTGAGTTTTCTGTTAGTCCATTTGTCCAATCCCATGAAGTCCTTCTGGATGGTAGTATTCATGGCACTCTGGCATATCATCCACTAACATGAAGAAGGTGTTCAGTACCTCAGCCTTTTTCCGTGTATTGTGTCACGTCATCACCCATCCTGGAAAGCAATGGCCCAACGTCTTCCTAATCTTCCTTTTGTTTCCTATATACTTATATAAGCCCTTCTCTTTTTGTCTTTGACATCCTAGCAAATCCAGTTCCATTTGGGCTTGAGCTTTCCTAGCTTCATCTCTATTTCTCCCAGGTTACTTTTTGTTCATTCCACCTATGTGTGCTCCTTCCACCTCACTATCTTCTACCTTCCTTCCTATATATACTTCCTTTTTGTGCCTGAGTTTGGCCAGGGCATGGTTTGTTCATCCATGCAGGCATCCTGGCATTTTTGCTGGACTTCATTCATTCCTAGTATGAATGGACTGCTCTTGAGCTTAGAGAAGGTGAGCTTTAAATATTAACCAGCTTTCTTGGGATTCCCATAACTTCATGGTCTTATCCCAGGGAATTCTTCCAAGCAAATCTTCAGAGAGGCTGAAGTCTTTTCTGCTGAATTGCAGGGTTGCAGTCTTGATTGTACCCTTTTCACCACTTTAGGGATCCTAAACTCTGCTGTCTCATGATCCCTGTAGTCATGGCTGCTTTTGACCTTCACATGCCCAATGAACCCCTCCTCAGTGATGGATATGAAGTGCAGCAGAACACCTCTACTCATAAGCTCTTCTACCACTTGGAGCAGTAAGTGATCATGAATGCTCTTCAGGAATCTTCTAGACTGATACTGTCCTGCTGTGTTGTCCCCCAGCAGTGGGGCAGTGGTTGAAGTCCCCTAAGAGGACTAGGTCCTGTGAATGTGAGACTACTACTGTCTGCAGAAGGCCTGACTGGCTTCCTGGTGAGGAAACCTGTAGCAGACACCCACTATAATGTCACTGTTGCCTGTACTCTCTTTAATCTTAACCTTTAAGCTCTCATTTGGTTACTCATTCATCCCTAGGCAGAGCTCCATGCTCTGTAGTTGATCTCTCACATAAAAGGCAAATCCTCCTCCTTTTCTTCCCATCCTGTCCTTCTTAAAAACCTATACCACTCCATTTCAAGACTCCAAGACTGGACTTCTTCAAAGTATTAGTTTACAACATAAATTCCTTTTGTTTTCATATGAGATTAATGTATTCTGTTTGGATGCTGTGGATGATACCTTATTTGGAAGTGCCTGTAAGAGGTGCGACTGGAGGACACAATTTTTAGGTATGTGTATATTGCCGTAGACAGTTCTGCTGCTTGTTGCCTCTTTTGTGCCCTCTTAGAGTTCTGCACATATTTAAAAATAGCACTATATATGTCAAATGCAAATCATAGAATCATGAAATCACTGAAACAGAATCACAGAACGACCTGGGCTGGAAGGGACCTTTAAGATCATTTAGTCCCAATAGCCCCCCTGCCATGGATAGGGACATCTTCCACCATACCAGCCTGCTCAGAGCCCCATCCAGCCCGGCCTTGAACACTTCCAGGGATGGAGCAACTTGTTTGGGCAACATGTTCCAGTGCCTCACCACCCTCACAGTAAAAAAACCTTACAATAAAATTTTTGAACGTAGGTCAGCTCTTTTAGATGAAGGGGAAATGGCATAAAATATCTTTCCTTTTTTTCCCAGTGGTAGCTTTGTAGGCAATAGGGAATATTTCTTCTTTATTTTACAATCTGTAAGAAAAATGGTTGGCTGTGATGCACTTTCATGGCTCCTTTAACAGCTAAAATGTCAAACTTGAATTATTCTAAGTGTGACGTGATGCAAATGGTGTTGGAAAAAAGCTATGGGCTATGTTTGGTCTGTGTGGACTGTGTTCATTGACTTTAAATGCACCATTGTCAAAAATGAGTTTGCCTCAGCAGCTATGCAATGTTGGCTCTTCAACAGTTAGTGAATAGATTGATTTGATCGATAAAGTCAGAAAATGAAAGGGACTTATTCAGCATATACTGACCTATTTAAAGGTAAAATAAGACTGACTTCATCTTTAACTACTATCATGCAGGTAAAAGGGTGATTAGAGTAAAACAAAGTAAAACCCTGCCACAACTTTGAGATATCTGAGAGATTTCTACAAAATCTAGAGCTAAGACTATGCTGAGCAGACACTCCTTAAAACTTGTTCTATCCTTGCCATGCCTTTTCCCAGGCAGTACGCCTGTATGTGTGCATATATGCGTATGTTAAAAAATAGCTAGAATTTGTTAAAAAATAGCTAGAATTTTCATAGCAGGTAGGCCCTTCTTTCTCATTGTAATGCTCTAATGCTTTTCTCATTTTTACTGCTAAGATCTATCCAACCTACCTCCCAGATTCCTAAGTCTACTAGCAAAATCTGTGGGAGTGAAGCAAGTTAGGGATCACTTAAGTTTTTAGAGATATACAGCCCATGGGATGAGATGTGAAGCCCTTGAGGGTGATAAAGGAGCTAGCAGATGTGAGATAAAAAGAAAAAGAAAGAGAAA